>CABFWB010001298.1:36571-54122 GCA_902151455.1 Timema bartmani
ATGAGATGTGTGATTTAACTTTTTACATTAATCATTCATCAAAATATCACTGTATAACTACTTAATAATAACTAAAAAATGTGTTTAGATATAAGTAATGTGACCTTATTTGAATATACTCAAAAGTCCAGCAATGATTTTCTGGGTGGTTAGGACTATTTCTCTCATTTAGATTTATCCATATAAATAGTGAGAATGAAAACAAACATCAGTTCTAGGTGCTATTCTATAATTCAAAAAGTGTTAACTGACACTTCAAACAATTGTTTCACTGTTCAATTTTTCACTATAGCTTGCTTACAAGGGAGTCGAGGCGCTGCGTCAGCAGGCTGCATAGTATTTGTAAAGATACATTTGTGGTTAAACATTGACAGAGGATAGTAAGGCAAAACCTGCATACCCACAGGGGAATAAAAGTATCATTTTCAGTTTAAATATGTAAAAGCACCAATAAGTGTTATAGCATTAGGAACTCGAAAGTTAATTGCCGCACTTACAAAAGTATGCCACCTATCCATATCATGTGCTAGTTCTATCCAGTCCACCTCATTACACCCTATCTTTTTTTTCAGGTCCATTCTAATACTATCCTCCCATCTGCGTCTAGGGGTTACCACGGTCTCTTCCCATTAGGTTTGTCAGTTAGTAACTTGAACACGGTTCTAGATTCTTACATTTGCGCTGCATGTCCTGCCTATCTTAATCTGCGAGATTTGATTACCCTAGCAATGTACCAATATGTCTACATTATTGTAAGATATAAAACTGAAAATGATGAATTTTGTTGTTATATTTATCATGTACAATGCCTACAATTTTTTTTAAAGAGTTAATAAACAATGTAATCTTATTGAAGACTCAAATGGTTTCCTGTCAAACCTCATTTTAGGTTGTGGTGTCATTCTTTAGAAAATGTTTTTCATTCTCTATGTAAATGTGGATACATAATCTATAAAGTCTTACCTTTCTCATCCTTATATTATTAGTGTAAATATGTGGCTTCCCCAGATGGTAATATAACACAACTCACATTAGTGGGCACGCAGGCTAAGGCGTCAATCTTGACCAGTCTGGTTTCCCGGTTACAGGAGGATCTGTTAAAAATCATAGCTGGGTGTAGAGGGCTCTTTTTCCTAAATGATTTTCAACTCAACTTTTACCCAAATACGAGTAAATTTTTATCTAAATTATACCTTTCTCTAACCCATTAGTGAAATATATGGACCCCCACGAGTAGTAGTAAGATGCAGCACACACACAAAATGAAGTAAAACACATAACAAAAAAAAGTTGGCCAGCTCATTCTGAGAGAGAGTAAAATAGAAACATAAAATGTGATTGGAGGAAGCAGGTGGCGCCTTTGCTTTCATTAGAAAACTTGATAGGATCACAGACACACTTAAAACATGTATAACAATATAAAGAATAATTATATTTTAATTATTCACTCCAGAGACAGAACTCTTGTTTTTACAGTTTTTTTTAACTGAATAGATACAGCTCAAAATATGATCAATATATATCTAGAATTTGTTTTGTTGTTTGGCTTAAGAGTATCTGTGGGCTCACCATTTTCTAATGAGTGTGAATCCCATCCTGGATACAAATTTATATTTAACTATAAATACGGTAGTTTTTTAATTTGGGTTGTGTTGAATCCACTATTTTATGAATCTGATTCTCCAATTACCTTTGAATCCGGAATCTCAAATCTAAATATTAGAAAAAATTATGAAAATAAGAGGAAATATAAAATAATAGAAAATACAAATAGTAATTATTTTTTTGTATTTTATTTCTTATAATCCATTCATTATAACATTCATACATTCAGTTAAGTGTTAAATTACTGGTCTGGGGCTTGGTTGTTAAATTTGTCCTATGATTATATTGGTTCTGAGCCACCAAAAAGCAGCATTAGACCTCTAAAACAAATTTAACTTAATAAATTGAAAAAAAAAGAAAGTTTTTTGAGAATTTGATGCTCCAATGTCTAAGCTTTCTTGAATTCTTGAATCTCGACTATCCTTAAGGATATACGAGGATCCCACCCCTATTTTCAATATTCACGTTGTGTTTAACATATGCATGGCACTTGTGTACGCTTATTGTGAAGGCATGGCATTACACTACAGGTAGACTTAAAATTATCCGGTTAGTGGAAGAGAAGCATTCAAAGATATTAAAAAAAACCCCAGATAATCCAATTTTTGTTTAATTTTCTTTTCCCGTCACATCTCAAATTAACACTTCATCATCAAAACGGTTTAGTTAGGAATATATTTTGCTATGTTTGCCCAACTAGATCAATAATGACCCTTTGAAACACTGCAGTTTACCCAACAGCCTCGTTCACACATGGCTAAAGTAGTAAAAAATATTATTTTGAATGGATACACAAATGAACCATAAACTGGGTTAGCCCATGTGTAAATAATTGGAAGTTAACTGTATGTATTTATTTAGTAGGCTAATATTATTTTATTTGTGATGCAGCCCACGAAAACATGTCACATGTTGCAAAAATCATTTTCCTGTTTTTTTATTTCTACTCATAAAAGACTTAATTCTGAACATTACCTCTCTAGCTATACAATTACTTCATTGCAAACATCAATATTTATATTTACCAATTTGTGGCTAATGGCAGCAAAAGTTTATGGCATGGTGTCTTCCTGCGCAATACCTTATTTAAAGCCAGATTTATTGTATTATTAGTGTTGTGGTAATCCTGTTTATTGGTTGAGATTGTAGTTAGCGTTTCGAACTAACAGGTGGTGTTGAAATCTATAAACAGTAAATTTTAACCCAAATTGACATTTTATACTCTGCTGAACAATTGCTTTGAGCAACACATGGCATGTTTTTCTGGGCCGCATCACATTTTGTCCTTAAAAACAACATTGACCCATAATAAATAATCCTTTATGTATGATGTATAAAATATGTGCTGTCTATTTGATTTTGAACTGAGTATATTAACTTTCCTTCTTTTTTAATCTTTTTTTATTCCTACAAATTTTGGTAAGATATATAAAAAAAAGTTTGTTTTTTTAACATTGTTACAGTTCCGATACAATGACTATGATTTTATCATACAGTATATGCTATTTATACAAGCAAAATCTTTGAATGTATATTTTAAAACTTTGTCATTCTTATAAAAAAATATATATAGTGCATCCTAATAAAGTGATATCAACATTTCTTAAAATAATCTATTATTCAAAATAAAATGTGGACAATTGACTGTTAAGGAACATTTTGAATAGTGTTTGAATTTTGGTCAACAAATTATAAATGAAAGTTTATTTTAAAAGCAAAAACAAGGATTCCATTTTTTTTAAATAGTTGTATTAAATATTTGTTATACCTATTTACTTATTTTAAGAATGTGAATTAATACAATTTCATAAAATGTATGATATATTATACTCATGTGCAATATAAGTTTATGAACGTCTGATCATATTAATTATTAATTTCACTAAATTGGATTTAACATTGAAAGGAGGATAGATGGGCAAGGCCTACATACAATACACACTTACCAGAAAATTTTAGGCCTCACGGTTCACAATTAAAACACAACAAAACAAATAATTAGGGCATTTTTGGGCTACATCAGTCCCCTTGTTCCCCTTGGGACAGTGGCAGCATGGCTAGAGGTTGATCATTGTCGCTTAGATTCTGTTGTTGCTTGTTTCTTGATAAAAAAAAAAAAAAAAATTAGTCTTGAATTTTATCCTCCGTTTAGTGTTTAATTTCATTTTTTGAACATCTATTATTATTATATGTTTGAATTGCAATCAAATTATGAATTCGCCTAGATAAATAATACATTTTTTTCCAGTATTTTTCATGAAAAGCTATAAATCGAGAATCCCTTTATTTTGATTGTTTGGTGACTAATTCAATGACACATTCTGTAAAATTGTTCTTAATAAAGGAGTTCGAGTTTCATATAGGCCTAGCACTTTTGAAGAAAAAAGAACTTCACCCATTCTTTCTCTAAATTAATACCATACCCAAAGTTATTATTACAATGATCTCAACTAAAACTAGAATTTGTCTAGAATTGTTGCCATTATAACAGGAACACATGTTCAGAGGCTATACCATAAGGCGAACTAGGCCCCTGCGCCGTGACTAAGTAATTGAGTAAGAACCTAATGAAGTTTACAGTGCTTGATGAAAAAAAAATATTTTCTTGTGTTTATGTAAAATCACCTAATTACTATAACATTCTTTTCCACAGTATTTTATAAAGTGATATAAAAGGAAAACTATTTTTTTTGTAACTATAGTAAAAATTATTTGTTTCAATTTTTTAACAAAAAATTATTGTAAAAATCCTCAAATCTTATAATTTCCCCCCCACATCGCTTATCAACATTATGTTGCTCTGAGATTACATGACTACGTATTTTCCTCTTAGTTCATATAGCCAAATAAATATTCCAAATTTAGACTAGTTAGCGCAGTTTTGGGTTAGATTAATTTATTGGGGGGGGGGCTGTAAATGACCCCACCTACAGCCTCGCATACCCTAGAGCCGCCTCTGCACATGTTAACCTACATATATGATTGGAGGAAATAACTTCGCCTTAAACTAGATGGAATTTGATGTAATTTTATTTATTTAAAAAATATATTGAGCATCAACATCAAAAAAAAGGTTGTTAAGGTCTACAACTTTGTGCAAGATAAACTTATCATGAAAATATTACAAAATTAGAGAGTTCTATGTTGAACTGGTCGACCTCATTAGTCTTGGGGTAAAGTGCTCACCTTAGGACGTTAGTGGGTTCAAACCCAGCTGAGGTTGACAGATTTTTTCAAAATCCATAGCACAACTTCCTTTGGAGGGAAAGTAAAGCAGTTAGTCCCATATTGATTGTAAAATGTAAAAGAACCCTAGAAGCTATGGGAAAATACCTTTTTTGCAAAATTGGTAGGCCCTTTTTTGTGCGCTCATAGAAATTCAGTGAGAAATGCCACACTTCCTGAACTCCCCTAGTACATGGGATTTCTACCAGATGGTGCAGACAGCACTAACCAGCTGAAGGGCTGAGTGCATGCCTAGCTCGGGTTGGATAGAAATCGCATCAAACCAATCTTCAGGCTGTTGACTTAAAAAGAACTAGAAGATGTTGAATTGATTTTGTAGGCCTATAAAAAAATTCTCAACAAGTTATGTTTGTAATTTTAAGAAATTTTAAATCAGTATGATATTTTTGTAGAAAAAAAAGAAAAAAAAAAGAAAGTGAATTAATCTTTTTTAAATGTATTGTCTTGTATAAGAGTATGCATACATATTAAAAATTTTGTGTTATGTAAAAATATATAGCTTTGGATATATACCATGGAGATTAAACGTTACATTTTATTTTCATCCAAGTATTTTTATGAATGACCTGCATGATCCTAATATTTTCCTCTTCGGTTTACAATGCGCATAAGATAACTAACTGTAGGCTACAGTTGTAAATATAAATACTCATCACCATCATCATCAACTGTTTCTAGCCTAACACCTTTTACATCAAATTAGATGACACAAGTATTATTGTGTTGATACTATCATCATTTAATGCCATAAATAGGACAATTGATTCCTTGAATCCTATGGTATTTGAGAGATTCAAGATTCATAAAAAACTTTAAAAAAAAGTATCTCTAATAGAATTAGAAATACCTTGACTTGATATAACAATTTTTAAAGCAACTTGTTAAAGGAACAATAAACAAGTTTAATTTTAATTTAATTTAGCACCACATCTTAATAAACGTTCGGGTTATACACTTAAGTACTAATTAAGCTAATGGGTTAGGAATGGTGAAGGTTGGATTTAGAGGAAGTGAACCCGCATTTGCGTGTAGGGAGAGTGGAAAACTATTTATGAAAAACCACCCCCAGTTCACCACCTGACGATTCGAACCTCAATCTCCCTGTCCTCGGCAATCTTGCTCAACACAACAAAACTAGCGCGTTAGCTAACTACGCCACCAAGGCAAGTTCACACATTATTATCGCTGAAGGAACTGCATAGCTAATAAAGACTTGAGTATCTAATTGAGAGAGTAACAAATTCACAAAAAAAAGGACAAAATTGTATTTATTTAATTAGTTAGAAAGTGTTCCGGTGAGAGGAGAAGAAAGGAAGAAATTAAAGGAGGAAGAGTGGTGGAAGAATAGAGGAAGATGGAGGAATTTTACTAAACTGACCCGGCCACAGGCTGGAAACAGTTGTTGATGATTATCATTATTTTAATCAAAAAATCTTCTATTTGTTCATAATATAATAGACATGACAGAAAAAAAATTGCATGTCAGTGAGACCAAAAGAGAAGGTTCAACGACTAAGTGTTCTTTCAATACTATTGTTTGTAACTGTCGTGGATGTTGTACTGAAATACAGGAAAAGAGAGAACGAAGACCCAAATTCCTTGGTACACGTGGATAATGTGGCTATTTGGGAAGACTCTGAAGGAGAATGGGAGGAACGAATGGATAAGTGGGTATCCAAGTTCAAAAAGCATAAAATGAATGTGAGTAAATCAAAGACCGTTGTCTTGAAATTCAGCAAACTTCTGCTGCTGCATTTGTCTGGAAGGAAAACAACTGAGAAGTATCCACGAGTTCAAATACCTGGGTATCCTCTAAGAGCACCGTAAGGCAGGAAGTACTCACAATGGTGACCAACATGGCGACATTCTGTAATTTGATACAACAGATAATGTGGGACAAGAAGGTGCCAGGGTGAGCCAAAGTCTATACAAGCTATAGGCCTACCTTGTCCCCATTTGTATGCACAGTTCAGAGACTTACACATTAAGTAAGAGCTGAGTAAGCTGCAAGCGTGAAAAATGAGATTTTTAAGAAGCACGCTGCAGAAGACAGAAAGATAGAATAAGGAATGAGGACATGAGAAAGGAGTTAGGAGGGAAGGAATCAATGGAGGACAGGTTAAGGTCATTAAGACTAAGATGGTTTGGCCATGTGAAAAGAATGGAAAACACATTAATATCAAGTATAATATACATAGAAAGAAAGGTAAGGGAAAGTTGGACGACCCAGAAGGAGTGGGTGGATCATATAAAGGAAGATGTAGAAAAGAGAGAGCTGGAGAAGAGTGATGGAAGGAGACGTGTTCCTGGACAGACAGCGTTGGCGAGAGCTCGTTTGCAAACACCCTACCCAGCAAGCTGGAGGTGTTCCAGGATGATGATGATGATGATGATGATGATGATGATGATGATGATGATAACCAAACCTTAAACAACTTTTTTATTTTAAATTCAATTTTAATATTTTCATTCAAAATAAAATCATACATTCTTAAAAGATTCGAGGATTTGAAAGAAACTTTAAGATTCAGATTCGAGAAATATATAATTTGAGCCATCTCTGTTTGATACATATGTGTGTATGGAAATTTTAATCACTCGATAGTCCTGTTCACACAAATAATTAATGTTTATTTATTTAGCACGTGTCTTACTGTCATTCTGTTCAGGCTGTACACATATGTACTAATTACACAATTGAGTTATGGATGAAGAAGTTTATCTACATTTGCATAGAAGGAGAGTGGAAAACCACCCTCAGTACACCCGACCAGGATTTGAACCCTGAGCTCTCTGTAGTCAGCAGTTTAGTATAACTCGAGAGTGACGCCTTCTGAGACCATGTGGCGACCGAAGCAGGTAACAATTAATGTTAAAGATTGTTCAATTTGTGTTTTATATATATCTGCATTCTGTGTGCATTGACCTGAAGGATAGTAAGAATAATGTTTAGGTATACCAATTTCACACCATTTCTTGTTTTAAAATGTCACATTGTATTTAAACAGGTCTCATTAATAAAACTGATGTCTGATTTTTTGACATTATTTTTTTTATAGTGAATTTAACTGCTTTTTTCAGGTTATAAGCATTAATATTGATTACACTGATATGGTAGTTATGAGGAAAGTATAACTTAGAGGTAATGTATAAGCATTTGTGTGGAGGTTAAGTGGGAAAACATTTATTAAAAACCACCTTGAGTACACCTGACCAGGATCTGAACACAGTTCTTCCAGTCTTCAGCAATCCAGCCCAGTGCATGAGTGATGCCTTAGACCATGCAACCACTAAAGCGGTTCAATCAAATCAATTAGTGTGTTGTGCGGCAATGCCAATGAGAGAATACAGCCTATCTAGCGATGAGCTACCTTAATATGATTATCTCAATGGCCATAAAAATTGATATCTTATTTACTTTATTTTGTATTTATCTTTTAAGCTGTGACAAAAGTGAATGTGATAAAGGTTCCTGTTCTACCATATATTAATTTGCAATGTTTAGACCTGCTTCGGTGGCCGCATTGTCCAAGGCGTCACACTCGCAATAGATAATACTGACAATGACAGGGAGATCAAGGTTCAAATCCCATTTGGGTGTACCGAGGGTAGTTTTTACAAAATTGTTTTCCACGCTTCCTCCACGCAAATGTGGGTATACTTCCTCTAAATATAGCTTTCACTATCCATAAAACTATTAGCATAATTAATACATAAGCATATAACTAGAATGGGTAGTATGACGCAGTGCTAAAAATAAATTATGTTCCATTTCTCAACAGTTTGTGACAAGGCATTTATATTTTCCAGTTATTTGATAATATAATGACCGCTACTAGTATAAGTGGTAAAGCGTTACATATGGAGCTGATGAAGAGAGACAAATGAAACATATGAATGTAAAAATGGTTTTAGAAACTTTTATAGGTGTCAAAAATATTCTTACCTATCCAAATCAGACTGTACTTAAGACTCTCTAGTGATTATCATACAATTCTCCAAAACTTAAGATAGCATCATATCAGTCAAGTGGATGTTAAAAAAAGATAGGAGATTTTTTATTTGATGGTTTCGTGAAAGTGTCCATATTACCATGTAGAGGAGAAAGTCATCTGTATTATAAATACAAAGACAAATATATACAAAAAAGTGGACATCATTCAACTCAAAATATCAACATTTATATAAATAGTACAAAAAACTGATTGAAGTAATTCCAATTTCCTGTAGTTTTTTTTTTTTGGGTGTTTAGGTTTTGTTTTCTTAATTTTAATATTAAATTAAACATTAAAAGGAGGCTAAAGAGCAAGGCCTGAACATTTACCAGAAAACTCTGGGCCTCAAAGTTCAAAATTTAAACTCGACAAAACACATGATTATGTAATTTTTTAGGTACATCAGTCCCCTTATTCAACAGAAAAGAAAAACACAAACTGGGCTATGACAGCATGGACCATAATCAGCCTCTATCCATGCTGCCATAGTCCAGTCTGTGTTTTAGTCTCTTCTGCAGAAGAAGTGGACAAAGTACCTTGAAAATTACGTGAATATGTAGTTTGTTGCGTTTTTAATTGTGAACTGAGGCCTACTTGAACATTAGATTTTTATAAGTATTTGTGGACCAGCCTTTAATTCCAATAAATTCTAGGTACCCCCACCTTTCTACGCCCTTGGCAAGGCCTATACACACACCAGAAAATAGTAGGCCTCAAAGTTCACACAACAAAACACATAATTATGTACCCCAAAAATTTCATAATTGTTTTTAATTGTGACCTTTTGAGTCCTACAGTTTTCTGTTAAGTGTGTAAAACTTGCCCTTCTATCCTCTTTTCAATGTTTAATTTAATATTGACCAATAAAAATCAAGCTCTTTAGGATTGTAGTATCCTTGCTAGACATAGCAAGATCTGGGGATCATCGCTTCTGTTAGGCGATACTGCTGTAGCCTTGACAGTGTGTCGTTTCTTTGGAAGTTAAACTTGGAGGTATTTTTGCTTGGCTTTTGGGGTTAGCTCTGTTCTGTAACTGCTCAAGAAATGGTGGGTAATAAACTGATAACCATGTAGATGACTTTTTCTATTGGCATAGTCATGTGGGACACAAGTTACAGGGCTAGTTATATAGTTTTTTTAGTTATATGGCTGCATCGTTATGGGAAAAAAAATCATTCTTCAGAGCTAGGTTTATACAATACAATTTCTTTTGTCCGGTCAACATCGGAAAATGTTTCCATCATGGCCAAATTGGTTTAGTCGTCTATGTACTTTGGTTAAACTGAATTTTTTGTTTTAGCTTGGTTATAAATAAATAGATTTACAACGCTGAATGCAGTTGATTACTTTTTAGAATTATCAATATAGTTACTTAAAAAACTGAGAAAAATTACATGTTAAAATTAGTATCAGGCAAACAAATTATTTATATTAAACAATCACAAAAAACAATCAACCTATTACTTGAGTTAGAAATCATGGCTTAGGACCAGTTTCATAGTCAGATTGAGTATCCCTCAATTGCGGCGCTACACTAAATACACGACGAAACCTACCTAGATCAGAATGGAACCGGCGAGTTTCATATGCTGGCCCATTACATTTGAGTTTAGATAGGTGTTGTGTTATATTTAGTGTAGCATCACAGTCGAGGTGTACTAAATCAGACTTTGAAATTAGTTTTAATTGCATGGTGTTTGGCAGTGGTGATATTAGTGTCAGTGTTTTTGCAGTTTTTGGAGCAAAACTTTTTTTTTTTTGGGTCAAAATAAATCAAATATTGCTTCTATATAAACATAGTTTAATTTTCTTCACATGGTGATATCAACAGTTGTTGATGAGCGTAGTGGAATTATCTTAACACTTTTTTTTAAACAAAGAGTAAAAGTTTTTATGAAATTTCAGGACACCCTTGACAAATATTCAACAATAATTGTTGAGGTAATCTTGTGAATAAAATGTTTTGATAAAAAAAACTGCAATAAAACACCTTTTCTCATGATTACTGCATCCCCACCTCAACGAACTAACATAAAGGGTGAGAATGAATATAGTTTCAGAAAAAGGGCAGTACATTAGTGTGGGGAGAGGATGAAAAGAGCACAATGTATCTCCATCCCTCTTTATTACTGTTCATCAGACCAAGACTTTAACCTAAACCTCTTCTTTCCAGCAATCCAGTATATTGTGAGTCTGATACCTTAGGCTGCATGAAAATTGAAATAGGCTACTATTCTTATTAATCTGGGTACGCCACTAGACAGTGTAACCACCTTTTTAGTCTAGTGGTCATAGTTCCTGGCTTCAGATTCAAAGGTCCATGATTCGATACTTGGAGAGTCCAGATTTTTCTGTGAAACAGTGGGTCTGGAACAGCGTCAACTTAGCCTCAGGAGGACAAATTAGGAGTTTTTTGAGTGGAAAAGTAGCAGTTCTGCGCTAGAAAACTGAGATTATGGCCAGAGGGTTTATTGTGCTGACCATCAACACCCTCTACCCGTAGATATTGGCACTATCTTTTCCAACAAACGATGGCTGCTTGGTCGATATAGCTCGAATGCGGGCTGACTCCATGAAGTTTTTGGAGGCACCAGTGATGGTTGAATGCGTTTAAGGGGCTGCCTAGGAAGCTGAGATATTGCCAATAACATACTGTGCTAAGATTGAATATTGACAAAATCTTTAACAGTTTTCAAGTTTGATGTTTACTGTGTTGAACACAAAACTATTTCTTCTTAAACATAGTTGAAAAATTAAAATTTTCCTCTCTGAGAAAACAAAACAAAAATCCCCATATTTTGGTTGATCATTTAAACAAAAATGTTAAGGTAACAAAAGATAACTGATATAGAAACATATAATGGCTCTTTGTGAATAGAATGATGTAATTTACTAGGGAGGGTCACAGCACAAATTTTATTATTATTATTATTAGCACCGCGTCTTACTACCCGTTCGGGTTATACGCACTTAAGCTAATGTGTAATGGTAGGGTGATTGTGAGATGAAATGGAGGACTTACAGTTTAACGTGGAATCCGAACCACGGTGGAGGCCTGGCATTCCTCACATTCACAAGTTGTAATTAATACACGTCTTATTAGAGGTGAAGGAAGGGTTTGGCAATCAGTTAAATCTGTGCCGGGACCGAGGATTGAACCCCGGACCCTCAGCACAGAAGTCTGACACCTTACCCCTAGACCACCAGGTCACCCACAAATTTTATTGCCATTTGTGTTTTCCTCCTGTTCTGTTTGTTCTGACAGTTTCACCCAGTAATGTTATAAATCCATTTGGTATCTGGCGTTTATGAATTTCTGCTCAACTATTCTAGTGCCTTAATGGCATGTGAGCTGTTAGACATCTCCATAAAATTTGCATAGGAAAGAGTCCTTGGTGTCCGCTATCTTTGAAGAGCTTGCTGAATTATATATCTGATTTAATGTTGCTTGTAGAAGTATCTTGCAAAGACTGAAATGATATGTTTGAGGTAACCGTATTTTATTTAATAGTTGATGGTTTATATTGTGGCTTTTATATATTTTTTTTTTTTGTTTGGGCAATTGTCATCTGACGATTTCTTAAAATAATCTCAATTCTTTCTGGAATGATCCAAGGTCAAATAATGCTAAATAATGTTCCTACAATTTGTTTTGTGAGAGATTTAATCATCTTTTTAAGTCTACCATGTTTTTAAGTGTGAATATGGAGCTTTAGTAATTTTATACAAAATTATAATCATTGGTCTTCTCCATATTTATTTAAAGTGAATCAAGTTATAACTATTCTTGGCCTTAATGGCGTGTATGGCATTTTTATTATTAGGGTGTTTTGTTTTACGACATGTTCATTTCTTTTGTCAGTGAACTTAGATTGCCAATGCACCCTGTCCTTTGCCTCCTCCTCCTCCAGATCCCAGAATTTTTTTTTCCCTTCAAGTCATCTAATATTTGAACCATCCTCCTTCCTAAGCTCCTCTTTCCCTCAACCTTTCTTTCTACGACATCATGCAGAAGATTGTTTTTCCTAAGGATGTGTCCGATCCAGTTTGCTTTCCAAATGTAGCATTTCATCAGTTTCTTCCTCAGTTCAAAACTCAACTTGCTAGTCAGCAGTAACCTCTTCTTGTTGAAAGCTTCCTTGGCCATGGCGATCCTCGACCTAATATCCTTGGTGCAGTAGGCATCCTTTGTCGGCAGACTTCCCAGGTACTTGAACTGCTCTATGTTTCCCAACTCCTGCTCCCAATTTTGTTTTTCCAGTGGCTCTTCATTTTTTGAAATTGCCATCACTTTTGACTTCTCAATGTTGATCTCCATGCCATATCATCTGCCTATCTCTATGTATGTAGAGGAGGAAAATAATCACAGTCACACTTTAAATGCATATTATAGCTAAGTGATTACTGAATGAAAAAGGGAAATCATAACAGTTAATCTAATATTACGGACACACAGAATAATCAAATTAATCACATCCATGGAATTTTATTATTTTACAAATTTAAATGTAATATACATTTTTTTAAACAAACCGAACAACTTGTTAAAAGGAAATACATAGACAGCTATTCTCAACTATTTTTTTTCTGTCTAGAAGTCTCAAATTTCAGGGCTCGAAATTAACATTTTCCCATACACTGGTGTAAAAAAACAAGTACCCAGGAAGACCAAAAAATGGTGACATACTATTTATATATAGACTGACTAGCTTAAGAATACAATCTAATTACAAAGATATAGGTCTAATTAGTTTACACCTTGGGACAGTGGACCATTCATTGGTGGTTTGTTCTAGCGAATTTATTTTTACCACTGACCACAAAATCAATTTTAAGTTTCAAGGATCACATAGCACGTCATGCTAAATGGCCCCTCTTATTTAAACACATATTGCACTAAATTGTTATCGAAAGTATAATTGTGGTATGATGGTACATTAATATATACAACCTAATCTTTTGCTGTGAACATTGGTAAAATGTAACCTGTTTATATCGTTTATGTACATTAATACTATCTGTCAAAAGTGACGACTGCAGGGGACATGTGTGTATTTTAAAGTTGCTCAAGTAACTACCATGTGTGAAACCCACATTATATATCTATATCTATGCACATACATAATGGTACACTCTAGAACTAGCACATAGATTTTTTTTTAAAAAATTATGTTTTTTGTTTCTGGGCATCGATTTATAGTTTACTAATAGTATGGAGAAAAGATTAAGGTGAGTGTCACTACCATGCTAATTTTACCATTAACACTGCCAAGCGCAAGGTTAGTTTAAAATCCCATAAAATGTTAATTCCTGCATGCAACTTTGAATATTCATCTAAGTATTAATTGAAATATAAAAAATACACCCATAAAATATGAATATTTCATTAATAAGAACAAATCAATGAACAAAAACTTATTTAGTAGAAAACAAATCAAACAAAAACCGACAAAAGTGGTTTTTCACTATCCGATTCACTTTCAAAACCTTTAAAAGCAGCAAACCAACAAACAGCGCAAGAATTTCCAAATCACCAATAAGTGCTCCAGTCCCTTTCTCAAGTGTAGTAGATCGACTCAATTGGTAACTGCTGCTGTCAATCATTAACACTCGCAAAGAAACTTTTGAGATCATTTCATGATTAATGTGATTTAAGTTAACATTGAAGCAATTACAAAATAGAAATGAATCACTTTCAATTGTCAAAACCGTTAATCTTATTTATGATAGTAATGATGACAAAATTTGAGTAGTAAAATGTTTGAATTAACGAGTATGGTTTTTAAATAACAGCTTTGATTCAAATGAGCAAATATTGTTCCCAGTAAACTATAATGGCACAAATGTACCTTAGATGTGTTTACTAAATTGTAATTTGGTTCTGATAAATTTAAGCAGTGAGACTTATAGTTGTAAATGCAAGAACTGTAATACACAGTGCTCCAGAAAAACTAGATGTTATGAAGACCACTTTCAAATCATTAGATACTAATAATTGGAAACATTAGTATAATCTACATTGATAAATAAACACATACATTACAGGTATTATACAAAGAAAAACAAACTTTCGTCAAAAACAAATGTAACATAACCAAAGCTAAAATAATCTTACATTCTCACACTTTTTTTTTTCATGTATATCATAGGTATGCGCGCAGGAGAGTCACAGCCCATCTCCCCCCCACCAACTAAACCTAGAATTCTACTGATGCCATGAAATTGCATCAAAATACAATATAAATTCATACATCCAGACTGTTGCAGTAATAAATAATTTAAAATATTTTTTGTATTCAACATTATCATACCTAAACACTCAGATTGTATGTAGGTACAAAATGAGTGCATAGTTTCATATGACCTGAAAGTAGGTTTGTTTTTAAATGCTTAGCATGAGCTTATCAAATTATGTCTACATAATTTATTAAGTTAATCTATAGGTCAAAAACATGATCTTTTACCTTACATGATGAAAAGAATTTTTAGGATTTTCTAAAACAAGGTGCTTACGAAGATATTTGGTCAAGAAGGGATGAAGCTACTAGGGAGTAGAGGAGGTTACATAATGATGAGTTACATTCTCTATACTCATCACAAAAATTGTTAGGATAATCAAGTAAATTATGGTGGGCAGGACATGCAGCGCTAATGGGAGAACTGTGTTCTGGGTATTGACTGGCAAACCCAATGGGAAGACCTAGACGCAGATGGGAAGATAAGATTAGAATGGCCGTGAAAGATATAGGATGTAATGATGGGACTGCAGGGATAGGGTGTAATGAGGGGGACTAGATATAAGTAGCTCAAGATAGGGACAGGTGGCATACTTTTGTAAGTACGGCAATGAACTTTAGAGTTCCTAATTTCATAGAGTAAGTAAGTAAGCTTACAGGTAAAAAGAGACCCAATATTATGCTAGCTTTCCCACTCCCCTAAATGTTATGTCTACACACACCTACGAGGTTTGTAAAGNACAATTTGTAAAGCAAAATTAATAGAATGACTTAACAAAACACAATTTTACAAGGTACAGAAACGAAAAACTTTTAAAAAACAACAACATATATTTTATAAAAAAAAATGTGCCTAGTAACTAAGAAATATAGAAAACACTATAGAAACATGTAACCTGTAAAGATAGATGGTTTAGGCATTGCTAGAAACAGACTTTTTCTCTTTCTTCAATTTCTATACTCACACTAACATATTTTCATCACAATTCTTCCTTTGACTATTTTATTTATTAAACAAAATTTAGATTTTTTTGCACTCTAATTTAATCATAAGCAAAAGCACTAATGGCATAGCAAGGGGGGTGTGAAATCTGTAAAGGGTATCATTTTGTGTAAAAAAAAGAAGGTGTTATTAATTATCTTATTATGATTGTAAGTATTCACTTGAAGTCATTAAAATATAAATAAGGTATATATATTTGAAAGGTGCACCACATTTATGCCCTCCAGTAGCGACAGACAGCACCTCGAGATTTTCAAGCCCTCCAGAAAGTTGCAGGTGTAATCCCAATGCGCAGGCACGTTAAGAATATAGTGGCAATGAGCACCAAAAAGCTGCCTTCTTATAGTTTAGGGATACAATGCTTTAACTGCTTTTTATTAGGTTGAAATTCGCTACATTAATGCCTTTTTACAGGATTGGTTTTGCAGCCTTATTTTTCTCTAAGCTAATATTAAGCTTTTTTTTTTTTTAAGAATTTTACTATAAGAATTGGGTTTCTACACCGGGTAGCGGGTGCTAAAATCAAGACCTGTCTCGGGCATCAAATGCCCTTGCTACGCCATTGAGCAGCACACACAAACAGCGAATAAAATAAAATGGTAGTAGAGTGTTGAGAACTGGGAGAGAAGTTTAAATTTATCAATCAAGGCCTGATTAAACTATAATTTATAATTTCAGGTTGACTTACTTACTTCCTTATCACTTACATCACATAATTTTATAATGTTTCTGAATGGTTTTTTAATTTGAAATTATTGCAAAAAAAATTCACAGTCCATCTCACATAAATTGTTATATCTTTTTCTGATCTTTACAAATACAAATGTTTTAAAGCATTTTCAAATTGGTATATCTCTACAAAAAACATTTATCCAGTTTAATATTTAAAATTATTAGAGGGGGTAATTTAATGTATTGTGCTTAAATAAAACAATCATAATGGGATATGATTGGTCAAACTTAAGCAAATATGTACCTATTCAAAATGTAGTCCCCTATAAATCTTGTAGATTCCTGAAACAAGCACACAAGTATTTTATATACAATATATGCCCCTCCATACAACTTTAAACCAAAATTGCCATTTTGAATTAATTGATTAAAGCAGTACAGTAATTACTAGTGTGTAAAGTGATTTAAGCTTTTGTAAATTTATATGAAGGTGACTACATCTAAAAAAAATGTTCAGAGCTAAAACCATATGTTTGGTAATTATTTTTGTATGCTTTTAGCTAACTTATGTACCCTCATATTATAACCCCGAATCAAGGCTCATACCTTTTACAATGTCACCATGCTCACTTAGTTTAAGCAACTGTTAATTTCGAGCTCTGAACACTATTATCATAATTTATTTTAAAAGCAAAAAATAAATATAACGGAATGTTTTCAACAACACAGAAGAAAGGTAGTATTGCAATTTTATTTGTCAAGTGACCAAAATTCTAACGGCTTTTTTTTTTTTT
>CABFWB010001298.1:54261-64288 GCA_902151455.1 Timema bartmani
TTTTTTTTTTTTGAGCTACGGAATCAATCTGTTTCGGCCTTCATACCCCTAACTTTACCGACATTACGTTGCCGGTCCAGTTCTTCTTTCGTTTTTTCCTCGATGGCCCGAATGTCCTCCATGGTGTATCCATGCCAACGGTCCATCCAACAGAACACCTGCCGGTGGAACGTCGTAAATAGCCGTCGCTCTGACTTCTGGATAAACTCTTCGACCCTCGTTTGGAGACCGAACCATTTGAACTCGACCGTGACAAGCTTATAACACGTCATAACAGGCTCCACCTGATCCATCCAATTCCCAGACAATGGACCGCGGCCTGTCTTCTCGCTGTGGAACTTAGTAGGATCCTCGTCTGGCTTAAAATCTGCTCTGGCCACATGGTCATTGGCAATATCAATATGAACTACTTCTCGCATCTTCAACTTATCCGACGTTAACTCGTGGACATTTTCCTGGTGGCCTCGGTCACCAACGTGTAACGACTCTATCACAATCATAAAGTTGTTTTTCATGTAAGTAGGGTTACTCACCACGGTTTTACAATAAGGGTAAGCGTTCCATGCCTCTTCGTGAATTTCTAACGAACCTTTAGGTGCCAGGAGCCTTATGAATGTGGGGACTTTGCTAGCAAGGTGGTATATTTTATAAGTGTACTGGCCTTTATTGTATTTACCACCTAAAAGTGGAACTCCATCAAAGGGCTCATTCTTGAGAACCTCTATACCTTCCCCGCCTCCTGTCTCATTCTTACTAGCTTCGGCAACCGAGTAGAGCTGAGCCACTTGGTATTCCTCTACTGTGAGGGGTAGAGTCACCCGAAACTCTTTGATCAACATTCTGAAACATACCAACAGACTCACTTATGTACAATTTTATTAATCAAAAATTCATTAGGTTACATGAAAGCTACTTTAAGATACATGGCACAAATAATCCTAAGGGTTTATATAAGTTTAACATTGTCTTTAAATTAAAACTATAAATTTAAATCAAACCCATTGTAAAAATAATGAACTAATTTGCAAGCATACGGTTTTCCAAAGGGTGTTTGGTTTTTAAAATGGTTCAACTACTATTGTAAAATATAAAACATTAGGGCATAATCATACACCATTGATTATCTTTGACCCTATCAATTTTAATTTATGGAATATATTATTTTTTACAATATCTGCGAGAGAGGTTAATATGTGGTAAATGGTGAATGTTGTTAAACATTAATATTCTTATAATAGCTGGTTAGAGTGTGAACATTTCTAATACGCCAAGAATTATCAATACTATTTTAATACTAAAAGCAAGTTTCACAATATAAATATATTTATTTATTGAATTTTTGTTTTTTTATTTAATGGGGTACGTGCTAGGAACAAGGGTAGTTTTATAAAATGTGCACAGTGATAAATCAGATGTGGATAAAATACATAATGAGTTTGGCCTAGACTCAACTTCCCCATCAATGAAAATCCAGTTTATTGCAACCTATTATCTCTTACACAAACTGTATATATAGACATTCAAGTTATCAATGCCAAGCTAATGTGTAACCCTACTATGAACAAATAGTATGTATCTCAAGTTATATTTGACCGAACCTTTGAATGGGGAGTTATCCTATAACACATTTTCACCACACGATATGGATAGTTTTTTGATAATGTGGTCCTGAGATGCCTGTTACGCTATTTCAGATAAATGGCCACTGTGATTCCCCCATCTACTGTGTTGTTCTCCCAGTACTACTGCTAAATAGATCATGTGTGCGAGTTTTGGTCTCTCTAATTCCCTGCACTAGTGCCTTGTTTCTCCGCCACTGCAGCCGAGTAGAGCGTGTGCGTGAGTGTTGGTCTCTGTAAGTCTTTGCGGTATGCCTTATTTCTCCGCCACTGCTACCGAGTATAGCACATGTGTGAGTGTTGGTCTCTGTGAGTCCTTGCACTAGTGCCGTGTTTCTCCCCCACTGCTGCCGAGTAGAACATGTGCGTGAGTGTTGGTCTCTGTGAGTCTTTGCGGTATGCCTTATTTCTCCGCCACTGCTACCGAGTATAGCACATGTGTGAGTGTTGGTCTCTGTGAGTCCTTGCACTAGTGCCGTGTTTCTCCCCCACTGCTGCCGAGTAGAACATGTGCGTGAGTGTTGGTCTCTGTGAGTCTTTGCGGTATGCCTTATTTCTCCGCCACTGCTACCGAGTATAGCACATGTGTGAGTGTTGGTCTCTGTGAGTCCTTGCACTAGTGCCGTGTTTCTCCCCCACTGCTGCCGAGTAGAACATGTGCGTGAGTGTTGGTCTCTGTGAGTCTTTGCGCTATGCCTTATTTCTCCGCCACTGCTACCGAGTATAGCACATGTGTGAGTGTTGGTCTCTGTGAGTCCTTGCACTAGTGCCGTGTTTCTCCCCCACTGCTGCCGAGTAGAACATGTGCGTGAGTGTTGGTCTCTGTGAGTCTTTGCGCTATGCCTTATTTCTCCGCCACTGCTACCGAGTATAGCACATGTGTGAGTGTTGGTCTCTGTGAGTCCTTGCACTAGTGCCGTGTTTCTCCCCCACTGCTAGCGAGTAGAACATGTGCGTGAGTGTTGGTCTCTGTGAGTCTTTGCGCTATGCCTTATTTCTCCACCACTGCTAGCGAGTAGAACATGTGCGTGAGTGTTGGTCTCCGATTCTGCACTAGTGTTTTGTTTCTCCGCCATTGCTGTTGAGTAGGGTGCATGTTGGTTTCTTTGATTCCTCACATTAGTACTTTGATTTTCTATCATTGCTGCCGATCAGAACATGTGCACGAATGCTGGTCTCTTTGGTTCCTCACGCTAAAGCCAATGCTGCTGATTAGAGTAGGCCTGCATGCACAAGTGCCATTTTGTGCATGCTTTAGACTGCCTCAGTCTGTTTCCAGCTCGAATGCAACTACACAATGGTTTTATTCTACAGTTTATTCTGCTATATGTAATCAAGGAAGGTATTTCAGTATGTTCACACTTGTTATTTAGGTTTTTTATATTTTTTTTAATAAACAATGCAATGTAGATAATAGGCTAGAGAGCAAAAATGAACTATAAAATATGTCATTATATGAACTAAAAGTGATTTTTAATAGGCCTGGTCAGTTATCTAATACTCACTAACCTATATTTTCCCATTTAATTATAGCAATGTTTTCTTTAACAAGATTTTTGGATAGCACAATGTTTTTCCAGAACGCAACTTCCTGTACGATGTATATTTATAAATATAAAGCACTTAACATTGTGGTTTCATTTAATGTCTCGGATAACATTAATTTGCAATTTACACAAAATTAATACCAGTATAAACATATTACAAACTACAAAACATTATTATCATGGTATGTATTAAATTCACCAGTAATTTCCCATGCAAGATTAGCTGACAAATCTTAGCAATACATTTTTTTTTCAGATTCACTTTATTACTAATAATATTGCATGGATCTGCTTCCTTATAAGCATGCTAAAGCCTCATATAAATACTATGTATCCTAAAGTCCGTAAGAAATCGATGCCACAGTATCAGATTGCTCTGTCTACAGAGTCCTACTCCGTAAGCCCTTCTCTGTAGAAGTTAGTCAACTTTAACTTTCCAAGGACTAATTTTAATATGGACTACCAATCACAATGAAGTAAATATGTGCACGTGAATCAAAATAAAAGCACCAATGGCAGTGAACAGATTTGTTTCTAGTTATAAATTTGATAGTTCAAATCGCGTTATATATTGATTATGACTCAACTTAACCTACATTTCAAGTTAAGTTGGCTATATTCTGGATGTTTTCTCAAAAAAAGTTATAATTTTATTTTATTGATCAACTGACTGTGTGGCAATTGCTCCTTGCTGTAGACAATTTTATTTCAAAATTTTTAATTGGACGAAGTCTCTTGTCTTATTGGGTAGCATGGTCACATGATTAAGGATACAAACCGTGTAGACATGTATAGAATTTTTAAAGACCACGGACCTACGAGTACAGAGTCTTTAGTTGTCATTAATTTAATAATCTCGAAGGTTAGGTCAACTTTGGTTAACTTAATGGGGATAGTTTTTTATATTTAAGAAAGTGAATAGATATAGGGCCTACTATACTAATGTTTGATAAAGTGAAACAACAGATTGCAAGTTTACAAAATGGAATAGGTCTAAGTTTTTAATCATTATAAAGATGTCAAGATGAACAAACTCCAATTTACAATGTTCCACATTTAATTTATTACAAGAACATTTTTGTATTCCAGTAACTTATATTAATATGAAGAACAAAGAATGACCCTAGTTAATAACTTGTTAAAAAATGAAGCGAGAGTAGATATACGCCTATTAAAAAAGTATATATATATATACCTATACTATTATTAGATACCTTTAATATGTAGCCCTACTGTAAATTTAACAACTAACTTAAACATTATTCTTGCAGCTCTAAGCCAATTTAAAAGTTAATTGCCTAGCCCTATGTGTTTGATAAAGGTGACATCCTATCAAATGTGGAAATTTAAATTTAAACACACTGCTATTAAAGTCTTATAATATTTTATTTTTATTTGCTATACATCACATCACGCTTTGGAAAAAAACTACCTGTTTCAGGTAATATGAATTCTTTTTTATACAAGATATACCCTTTTTTCCCAGCACGGCGTCTTACTAGGTTTGTTCGGGTTACATGCTTATATACTAATAACACTATTGGTTCTATGGATGAGGAAGGTTATATTTGGAGGATGTGTACCTGTATTTGTGTGGAGGGAGAGTAAAGAACCATTTTGGAAAAACCACCCTCAATAGGACCGAGATTGTGAGTGCTTGTGATGCTTTAGACAATGTGGACACCAAAGCAGGTGTGTTTATGACGTGTGTGTGTATACATAATTATATATTAGGCCTATGTACGAAAAAAATTAGGCATTTGATGCATATAGTTTATTCAAACTAGCCAATTTTAATGAACAAAATATTGCCATCTGTGATTTGAATCTATTTAAATTTTTCCCACAGGTTTGGTTAATTTAGTTCATAAAATCCTATGTCTAGAAAATTCTATCAAATCTTAGTCTGAGTTTTGCTGTAGACTTTCTGAAAAAAGACTTAAGTAAGGTTGTATCAGGTTGTGCCTGTAAGATCCTATCAGATATTAGATTATGCTACACTCATAAAAGCTAGCCATGTATGAGGTGTGGGCCTAGAGATTTATTTAGCTATTTACATTTTCAAAATAGTTATACATAGTCAATACTAGATCATCAATTATTATTATTGTGTGTGTGTGTATATATAAAGATTTAAAAATCACATTTAAATAATTTAAGTTTGGAGAGTGTTTTGCTATGTTAAAAGATACTTGGAATTTTAAATGTTTTAATAAAATAGTTTAAAATAGGATTATAGTATTTTATGACTGGCCTAATATGCTAACATATTTGAAGCAAAAAGGGGCCTAGAAATGATATAAGTGAACCTATCACTTTTTTAAAAAGATAAATTAACTGAGTGTATATGGAAACAAAGTTTTAGTGTGTTGCCTAACACAGATTTTAATGTCAGCTATATGAGCCGAGTTTATCTCCAATCAATTCTTACACCTCTTGATTGAGGAGACAAATATTCTCAAGGTTATGCTTCAAATTAGATCAGTTCAGAGATTAGATCCTAATAATAGTTATAAATGCACAGTAGTAAAAAAAAAAAGCTCAAGTTTTTGACGTTTGGACGTCTAACCAATGTGGAATAACAATATTACATCAAATCTGAAAATAGCTTATTACTAAACTTGTAGTGAAACTGGGTCAGTAATGTCAGCACGTGTGAAAAGTGTATATATACCTGATTTTAGGAGGATACGTTGGTTCAATACAGTATTTATATAGTTAGAAAGTGAAATCTAATGAAAAGGAACAGGGTATTTAAGATTAAAAATAAATGCAAAATAAAGTATGATCGATTTGACAAACCTTGAGGATCCGACAGATGACTAGTCAAAACAACTGCATTTAGTCTGTGAATGTTTGTGTTGGCAGCATTTATTTAAATAGAAATTTACCGATTCCAGCCATTAAAATTACCTAGTTTCCGCTGATAACACGTTTATAAACATTTAAATAATATAATTTATACAGTTATTAACGTTTAAAAATGTCATATAACTAGGAAATCTCTCACAATAAATTATTGTGTAGTGAAAATAAATTACGCTTATTTTTTGTTACAATTTATTCAAACGGTGTCAGGTTTAGCCAGTAGGGGGCAGAGTATCTGCACAACTGTCAAATGTTAGGAGGTATTTTAAAGAGAGAAACTTTTAAAATTACAATAATTTGCTTAAGAAGTTGAATCACTACCCACTTTATGCTTTATGAAATTTGTTGAGATTAAGTATTCATAGCCTATTATCAAACACAACCATTTCATTCAATAGTTGAGAAGCGTTCAGATAAAATAAGATTGAGATATAAACACGCTCAATCCCGGGCCGCTAGCAACCGAGTGAACCTCCCAGCTGACTGCTGTGAGTCAGAACTTTCTATCGAACAGTGAAAGGGAAAAACGCCGGTATGTGAAGCTGTCAAAATTTGTAAAATAATAAATATGAATAGTACTAGATTTCTTAAAGTTATTGATTATACTGATTGAATGTTGAATGTTGTGTCGTATTACTAACTGGTTAACGTGATTTTAGATACACATAAGTTATTTAAAATTTGCAAATTTGTTTCTACCTACCGGCTTAGACTAACAATGTATTATTTTTTCTGTTGTATTTAAAAAAGTGCAATGGAATTCTATTGGGAATTGAAAAAACAAAAAACGCACGGAGAGTCGTGAATATTATCAACATTTTCCTCTTTAAAAAGGCTTATTTCTTGTAGCCAATAATAAATAAAAGGCGTTTTTGTGGTTCGGATTCCACTTTACGGGAGAACATAGACCTAAATAATCTGCTTTGGTGTTAAGTTGCATGACATTTATTGATTCACAAGAAAATATATATTGTAGGGTATGTAACTTTTTGTTGTGGAAATAGTTCTAATTAAAAAGGCTCCTAACTATTTTATGATTTTAATCCAGCATAGGCCTATTTTGGTCTTAATCATTGTTTCACACTATTAAATAAATCAAATTGTGCAACCAACTTTTTTTTTTCCAGGTGTGTGGACCTTTGAAACGAAAGACTGATTGGACCGTGATGAATAGTCATTAGCTTATTTAATTTAAATACTTCTAAATTACAGTATTTTTCAGTATTATTTTGTATCTTAAATATCACTTTAAAATCAATTTTAACAATATTTTGTACAAATTTGTGCTTTCACCATTAAAAATTAGACCTTAACAACTTTGCAGTAGGTACTAATTAGGAACAAATAAGTCTGACTGCTAAAGGTTCATACTATTAATAGGCTAAATTTAACACATTGACTTTAAAAAAATGTTTCTTCAAATGCCTGAGTTGAAAAAGAATATGATGAACAATAATGCAGTGGTCACCACAGCCACGACGACAGTGTCCATTGACATTGATGGTCGTTGCGAAAACACGTGTGCGGGCCCCGAAGATTTGGACCTCATTACAAAGTTCTGCATGCCAATTTGTTCCCGGGATGTTCATGCTCGTGAGGTTGCTTTGGACATTATAGAAAAAACTGTGGAAGGGTGGCTGGATGGGTACGGGAGCCCCAAACACTCTCGTCTTGCCACAATTCCAACTGGCCAGTTGGACAATTTGACAACCAATGGTCTCTGTCATGGTGATAACAACTCATTAATGGTTGGTGATGGGATTAAAAGTGTTTCTAAAGAGTACATGTCACTCGTGACTCTACACTTACCTGTGATTCTTCGGTTATCTGTCAACTGCCCATTCTTGGACGTTCGAGACAAATGCTGCCATATTTTACACATCGTTCAGGTAAGGCTGTCATCAACTATTCTTTTCCTCTTTAAGATAGGCGTACTAAAGGCCATACTGGTATCACTTTAAAAAATTTACATTTATATTATCATAACTAATATTGGATAGTTTTATTGGGGTATTTTAATTTTCTTCTCAAAATTAAATTTATAAAAGGAATTATTTAAATATAATTTAACCTGCCACATTAAGATGGGGATGTAGGGATCGCGAGAAAAGGACAGTGTTTTTTGCAATTTTTATAACAAAACTTTTTTTTTTGGCCAAAATAAATAAAATAAGTCAAGGGGCCTTTTGCTTCATTACAAACAAAATTTAAATTTCCTCACATGCTGATATTAACAGTGTTTGAATATTTGTCATGAGCAAAGCAGTATTAGATGATAAACTTTTTAAATGAAGATAACAAGTTGTCATAAAATTCTAGAACAACCTTGACAAATATTAAATAAATGTTGAGGTCACCATTTGAAGAAAATTAAACTCCAGATATATGCTGAAGCAATATTTGATTTATTTTGACCAAAAAAAAGTTTTGCTATAAAAACTGCAAAAACACTGATCTTTTGTCGCATCCCCTACATCCACACCTTAATTTAAATTACAATTAATGTAGCCTAACTAGACAAACTCACTTGCCATGTATTCTTTACTATTTACTCTTTAAAACAGAGAATATAATGTTTACAGTAACAAAATTGACACATTGGTAAGTCCAAGGGTATGAACTGTACTTAATTTATTTGACAATACAGTGACCAATACACAGTAACAGAAAACATGAAACTTATAAAACATTTATAATTTATAAGACATTAGTGACAGTAGCCAAATTACTTTTCAAAATCTGTACAGATTGACATATTATCTCCAAAATCCCTTGATCATTTATCATGCCTTCCATAAGCATTTGTGTTTTTAAAACCCCAATATAAATCAACAATAACTTAGAGCTATTTCCAACAATGGTAATTTATCTAATATAATATCCAGTAAAGGTGAATATACAGTACATAAATATGAATACACCTATCTAACGGATCTTAAGTCTGTAGCCTACTCTGTAAGAGATCAAATATATCATATGTGTGTAAACAAAGTTTCTATTCTGGGGTATCTACGCTTTAGAGTAAACAATTTTGATAAATTTTAATTTTCCAAGAATTACCATTACAGAAAACCAATCACTTGTAAACAAATAAACATAGAAATGGATGCACTAATAGCAGCATATGGTTTTGTCATCATTCTATAAACTTTATAATGTCATTAAGCTACCGGCCATCTAGGTACCTACCATTGAAATAAACTCTTGGAACTCTTTATGAAATAAAGTATGTCTTCTAGTGTTTTAATTTAAAAACACCAACAATATTAATTATTAAAATAATTAAAACATATTTTATAGAGTAACTTAGGCTAGTTACTAAACTTTTTGAAACCATTTTATTTTGACGAAATTTTTTGTATGAATTATTATATTTTCCCACCACACTGGTTGAAACAATATCACTTACAGATACGGATATAGAGTGTGTCAACATTTTTTTAACACAACATCTTACTACCCTTTCGGTTTAAATACATATTTACTATTTATACTAATGAGTTTGGGATGAGAAAGGTTAACTTTAGATAAGTGTACCCACATTTTTGTGGAGGTAGAGGATGAAAACAACCCTCAGTATATCTGACTGGGATTTCAACCCGGATCTCTTCACCATCGGCAGTCCAGTCTACTGCGAGCGTGGCGCCTTAGACCATGCGGCCACCAAAGCGAGTGTGATAAAAATTGAAATAGGTCGTGCATATGTATGCATGTATAGTTTTCAACACAAAGGTTGGTTGGATCCTCAACAATTCCATCGGCAGCTGTAAGGCCTAGGTAGCACTGAAAAGGCGTACTAGAGAAATGAGGAGTGAGGTAGTTTCCCGTTGCTTTCCTCACTGAGCTATAAGGTACTATTGCACATCAGTCTGCCAAGCCCACCAAATTGCACAGACCCACTGACCCTACAAGCAGCACCTTCACTCCATTCATCACAGGGACTGGCTGTATACAGGCCCGGATTAAGGTATGTGCCAAATGAACCATGCACAG
>CABFWB010001298.1:65926-82088 GCA_902151455.1 Timema bartmani
AACGTGATGCAAAAAAAAAAAAATAAAAAAATATATATATGTATTAGGCTTGTACATAAAAATAATGAGGTTAAATAATATTCAGTCTTGGAAGCCAAAGCTGGTTGAGAAAAATGACCAAATTTAAGATTAGGTCTTTTTTAAGAAGTGTGGGAGCTTGTTCAAGGTTAAAATACAGGTTTCAGCGTTTATGATTGAGATTGAGATCCGGTGAGGAATCCTTGCAACCCTTACCGTCCGAACTATCTGCATTTCCCTACACTAATGAGGCACTGGTGACGAAGGTAGAATTTTAAGGAAATGTTTCTACATTTTCGGGAAAGCAGAATGGGAAGCCATTTAGCAAATACTACCTTCAGTACATTTGATGGCGTTTTATAACCCTGGACTCCCAGTCTCCAGCAAACCAGACTAAACAATGTTGGTGTTTAGTATGTGTGTCCACTGGTGAAAATTACTTTAAACTATTTCTTTGTTTTACGAATTTATATTAATTTTGATAATATTGTAGTGGCGAGGATGGTATAGTTTAATTTAGAGTAAATGTACCCGAATTTGTGTTGGGTGATAGTAGGAAACTGTTTAGGAAGAATCTCCTCCACTAAGAAAGGAAACTGTTTAGGAAGAATCTCCTCCAATAAGAAAAGGCTGGGATTCAAACCTCGAACTTTTTCACCTGAAAACCAGACTTAATTACTTTGACTTTTAGACCGCATGTCTGTTAATATCTGGTAATTTAAAAATCTTTAGTGATCCTCTTCGGTGATTCCATGGTTTGAGGCGCTACTCTCGCAATAGAGCAGACTGCCGATGACGGGGAGATCGCGGTTCGATCCCGGTTGGGTGTACTGGTAGTTTTCCCTGAATAGTTTTCTGCTCTCTCTCTCTCTCTCTCTCTCTCTCCACACAAATGTAGATCCATTTCCTCTAAATTCAACCTTCCTCATCCCCAACCCATTAGCTTAGTAGTATATAGGCGTATAACCCGAACGGGTAGTAAGGCGCGGTGTTAGCAAATATATACTATATCATCAGTTCTATATAATAATAATTGTTATGGTCGTATTTCTTAGGTTTTAAGAATTTCTCAAAATTATTTGCAATCGCTCTTCTTATCATTTTTATTCCAATTTACAAAGGAAGGTCCTTTTGAGAGCTAGAAAAATTACTATGATAGACTACTTTCCCGTATTCATACGTCAAGTCATGTAATGTACAGTGGTCACTTTTGATGGATATTATCAATAACCCTAATAATTTAGTAAAATGTTATCAATTTCGGCCGCAATAAATACGTTTTTATTTTCTAAATTGCCCTTTCTGTAAAAAAATTAGACTGTATTTAAATTTTTGGCGCTAAAAGTGGACTTCAAATATTTTTCTGTGGCACATTATACTTTTGGAATGTCTCTGGGATCGTCTGAAGGTCGAACTACTTGAAACAATCTGTCGCACTTTCAATTGTTCCTGTCGCCACTGCCTTACTTCTTAATGTACGGTCAATTTGTAGACACCCGATACAACTATTTCTGGTCTTGAAAAAAAAATCACGACAATCTTTTACTATTTGTGATTTAATATTAATGTATTATTCAACGTTCATGACTGATTTATTATAAAAGTGTATTCATTGCATTTCTTAAATTGGCTGTAAAATAACTTTCAGTAATCATTAATTTTTTTTGAGTGAGATTTAACTGTATAACACATCTATTTGTCAGATGTAAGTTTTTGAGGTCCTTTACTTATTATTTTGGAATTTAAAAAATTATATATAGGCCTATATTAGCATAATGATTGATTATTTTAAATTAGTTGAAAAAGTCAGCTGACCACGGGATGAATCCTGGATAGCTCAGTCATTGAACATTTGTGCGCTAAACCAATGGTCCTGGGTTCTATTTCCGTGTTCAGGTGTCATTTTTCAACTAATTCAAATTAATTGAATTGTTCACGCCTTCATATGGACCGTCCCATAGTTACAATAATTTACACCTTTAACCCCCACAATTTTCTATTTCTTTTCGCAAATCATATATAAATATATATTTAATCACCTAGTTTTACTACCTGTTCAAGTTATACGCATATATGATAATCACTATAATGGGGTAGTATGAGGAAGGAAGCATTTTAGAAGTAATCTACCGAAATTTTCGTGGAAAGTTAGTTAGTGGGAAAACATCTAGGAAAAAAAACAACCACCCTCAGTAGACCTGATCGGGATTCGAACCTCGATCTCTCCGTATTCAGCAGCAAAACATATCATTAGCTAGCGGGTGTTAGGGTGAGTGTGGATGCTATCTACTTTAAGGTAACACGTCGAGGTGCGTGGGGACTTAAAATAAGAACCTTAAATCTGACAGAAAAGTTATTAGCTCTACTTTTGCGTGTCCATATCTAAGTCATTTGATCTGCAGCTGTCACTTTTGATAGATATTATCAATTAATATTAAATAACAATAATCATATAACAAAATATTATCAACGATGACTGCAAAAAAAAAAAGTATGTTTGTATTAAAAAAAACTTATGATAATTGAACTGTACCAGCCTGAAGAAGGGTAAGTGACCCCCCATAACTTTAAACCCTACCTGGTCAAGGGTCTAACCATGCGACCTTTCGGTTCAAAGACAATCCTATTAGACCACACCTAACTCTATCGGCCATCAATAACATAATAAATGTAAACCGGAAATACACCCCACATTGTGTACCTATTAATGAACCAAGCTCGACCCCCACCGCCCCGATGACATTTATATAAAGGGCGAACTTAGGCGTTAATAATGACACACTAACCACATCGGTAGTTAAAGGGGGGCCGGACTCATATTGCATTAGGTTGTAATTGACGGGTAGGTTAGGTTATTCTTGGCCGTGCGCACTGGGTGTGGTTTTGTTTACCGTGTGTTGAATCCTCCACGTTAAGTTCATTCGACCATATACATTTTATTGCACAATTTTAACACGTTTATAATTATAAGCTATAAAATAGTGATTCGTTTATTACAAATCATTACAGTTCACGAGCTATAAGGAGTTTAACTTACTATTTTATGCTTTTACCGTACCATTGTTGAGCTAAAATGAATGTATGAAGCTGAAATTTGATATAGCTAGACATTCATATGAGGTGTACAGAATGAAATATTTATAATATTAATAGAAATATTATTATTTGTATTGATAGTAGTAATATTAATATATTATTATTAATGATATAAAATAATATTAATATTATAAATATTTCATTCTGTACACCTCATATGAATGTCTAGCTATATTAAATTTAAGATTCATACATTCATTTTATCTTAACGATAGTACGGTAAAAGCATAAAATATTTTTGTTAGCATCAAGATTAACAATGAGTAAACATGAGGTGGTCGAAGATTTCAGCTTCCTTGGTTCCAAAATTTACTTTGAAAGTGACTTCACCCATGGGATCAAACGGCGGCTGGCACTTGGTAGTAGCGCGATGACCAGTATGAATAAAATCTGGAAAAGTAGAGATATCGGGCGCGTCTTGTATTTAATATAACGCCGCTCTTGAGACATGCTAAGTCTGACTATGAAACTGACCCATTCCATTCTGGTCAATGTATGTGTGGTTCTGCATTTAGTATAGCGCCGCACTTGAGGCTTACTAACCCCATCTTTGAAATTGGCCCATCAGCGTGGCAACCAAATGCAAACTGGCCAGTGCAATTGTTTCCCCCATAGCGACCTACGGTTGCGAAACCTGGGCATTGAAGAAAACTGACAGGATAAATGTCGATGCATTTGAGCTTTGGTTTTAGTGGAAACTACTTGAGAACCTCACGGACCGCTAGAATTAGTAATAAGGACAATTAGACCAGGTCAAGTCAAGAATGTCCTTAGTAAGTAAGACAAAGGCTATCCTACTTTGGCCACGTTGTGAGAAGTATCTCCCTGGAAAAGGATATCATGCTCGGCATTGTAAGTGGTAAAAGAGGAACTGGTAGACAACGTATGCATTGGATGGATGCCATCAAGGACACTGGCGTGAAAATGGCTGAGTTAAAAGAAGCTACTAGGAACATAATTGGATGGAGGGAAATTATCCGTAGAGGGGCCGATAGTCATAATCGACTGAAAGGATGAAGAGAGAGAGAAACAATTAAATAAAAGAAACACCATTTTAGAAGGTTCTTCGTAACATTCTAATCGGGAAACTGGAACTGTGAAGTCGTAATTGGAAAATGTTATCAGTATTTTGTAAAAACTACTTAGGTTCTCACCTTTGAGCGTGATTGAAATATCATATGTCTAGTCGAATGGCTTGCACTGAACTGTAATGATCACAACTATCGCATGGGGTGACCTGGCGGTCTAGGGGTAAGGTGTCGGACTTCTGTGTTGGGGGTCCGGGGTTCAATCCTCGGTCCCGGCACATATTTATCTGATTGCCAAACCCTTCCTTCCCCTCTGACAAGACGTGTATTAATCACAACTTGTGAATGTGTGGAATGCCAGGCCTCCACTGTGGTTCGGATCCCACGTTAAACTGTAGGTCCTTCATTTAATCTCACAATCACCCTACCATTACACATTAGCGTAAGTACGTATAACCCGAACGGGTAGTAAGACGCGGTGCTAATAATAATAATAATAATAATAATCACATGATCTAGTGTCAGAGGCTTGAGAAAAATTCATTTGAAATACATATGGCACCTGGAAAACAGGGTCAGAAAGAAGTCAACGGAGTTAAAAAAAAGTCACTAAAATTTTCAGATATTTTCCCACTGATTTTCGAAATATGAAGCAGAAGCTCATAAACCAGAATAATAGCTCTAGCTACAAGTCACGTGAATTTGTAAAACGCACTAATATATTTGTCTTTGTTAAATTCTTGTGTCAATAATTTAATATAAATCAGTGGGGAAAAAATTAGTTTTTTTATTTGTTGCTTTGCAAACATAACACTGGAAAAATGCGCTTTTAATTCAAAGCTTTGCATGTAGAATATCGGGGAAAATTTATGTTTTTGTCCTTGAAAACGTAAAAATGTTGGTGAAATTCCAAATTTAGAAAGCGTATCAACCCTGTTATTGAAATTCATGTTCCTCTTCAACCACATATTATTTACCAAAGTGCAACCAAAGCCACTAATAATTGACTCTTCTTTTCTCGAACTCTACAAATTATGTAGTGCTGCCTGAACTCTCCCGTTGACGCACTGAATATCTTTAGTGACCACGTTTTCATGGCTCCAAAGTGGCACTTCTTATGAGTGCTCTTTACTCACTCACCACAACCGCCATTACTTCACTAAACTATAAAGATAAAATACAACTGATTTTCGATGGGGAGAGTAGAGAACGCTTTTGTCATGAAACTCTGAACGAGCAATAACTTCGTAATTGAAGTTTGAAAAAGACTACTCACTAATTTAATGTCTGATTAGGCTTTTAGCGGCTTATTTTAGAAATTTTTTCCCTGACACACACCATAACCCAAACTCAAGGCCTTAATAATAATAATAACAATATTAATTATAATAATGTTTTTATTTGGATGAAGATTTATACAAAATAATAAATAAGCAAGAAATATTACCCCATAAATAATTGTACATTTATGAACATATTCATATAAAACAAATTAGGAAAGTAGAATTAATTAAGAAGAGATAAAGGGGGGAAAAAAATCACTACGCATACAATCGTTACTCATACACACACATACTCACACATACTCGTACACATGTCATTATACGCATAACATATCTAAACATGATGTAGATAGCAAATAATTTAAAACAAAAACAATGCTGATAATGTTTAGTAACTATATAGATTAAAAAAACATATATATATATATATATATATGTATAATTGTACTTTACTCACACATTCTTACTATATCCCTACATTTTCCCTCACATTGACGATCGAGACTCTGCTTGCAGACATTGATCAAGATTATGTTGACAGGATTTAATAGTGGCATACCTTTACTTTACCATTTACTGAAAAAGAACTACCCTTTTACATTTTCGGACCATGCTGATGATTAAATTCACTACCACTATATAAAATGAGTAAAACATTTTTGAATTTTTAGCCTTTATAATAATAATATATATTTACCTCTTTATATCACTACAGGTAATATCTTTAATTATATTTATTTTCCACCTCTTCATATTAACCTTCCAGTCCATCAGCATTTTAATTATGCTAATGGGCTAGAGAAGGGGAAGGTATAATTTAGAGGAAATGTGATCTCATTTGAGTGGAGGGAGAGTGAGAAACGATTTAGTAAATACCAACCTCAATTAGCATCTTTATTCTTAACAGAAGACGAATTTGAAGCTCTATCTTTGTGTAAAACAATTCTAAGCGAAGTATAAAATGGAAAAAAAATTATATTGGTGGAATCATTTTTTTTTTCTCGAATCCGATTCTTCATTTTACCTCCAAATTTCAAATGTTGAAACTGAATCTGATTCTTAAATAACATAAGAATAGTAAGAATTTAATCTCCCATACAGGTATTTTCTTTTTTTAATCATGATTTTATTCACATTTAGTTTTTTAGTTGCTATATAAAATCGAGATAGTAACTAAATGATAGCTTGTCCTTTAATTTTTTGATCTACCTATAGTTATTTTATTTAAACCATTGGTAGTAATAATATTAATACAGTAGCTGCTAAAAATAATCAAAATTTTATAAATATTTTTAGAATATTTTTTTTCCCCTCCAAATCCTCGAATCTTCTTAAGGATACGAAAAACCCATCTCTACCCATGCAGTTTTATACGAGTCAAAAGATTGGGATGTAACCTCGCTGCAATCTATCTGTTAACCGTTCAGTATTGATTGTACCATGCAGTATCTTGCTCCTTCGGCCTCGTACTGCATAGAGTGGGGGCACCTCAAGGATCAAAAACTCGTACCCTCTGGAGAGAAACCTCAGGTTACTGGGAACATACATCACATTTAAAGAAATATCATACGCAGGTTTTCCACGCACTTGGAGTACCCTGAAAACACAGCTAATTTTTTTGTGTGTGAAAAAAACTGAAGGAAAAACAATCAACTTTAAAAAAAACCACCACACACATAAAATACCTGAATACTGGTGAAATACGGACATTTAAGTAAATGTGTGTTTGGTTACAATCTCGGCTGTATTCATGTGTAGGTAGAACAACTGTCCGAGATTATGTTTGGCTACTCTCTCGGCTGGGGGTCACAATAATTATTATATAATCAGAAAGGTTTTTAGTCAACTAATTTCTTTGTCTGATATTCATGTCTAGTGCCTAAATATTATGTATTTTAACTCTACTTATATATGTAATAATAATAATATTGCACCTCTCATTTCTTATGCTCGTGAACAAGGATTCAAATTAATTTAGTATTAGTGTTTGTGTAACAAGTGTTCTTAGACAAAATGGATTATTTTTTTCGAAGGTTATAGGGTTCGTTCTCGTTGAGCTAGGTCAGGTTCGCAATGTCAGGTCAAGGTCAGCGGCCCAATGTCAGTGCCTTCCTTCTCCGCGCGTGCGCATCTAATTGGCCGCCATCTTTAGGGGGTGGTTTGGTTTAAAAAAAGAGTAGTGGGGTCGACGATCAATATATGCCTGTGTGATGAGGAAACTGTGGTGTTAAGGAGGGCTTTTTCATATGAGAGATTGTTTTACAGTTATAATTTAAGTTGGAATCAAGGGGCGCGTCCACCCGGTCTGGACCCCAATCTGGTGAACATGAAAGATAAATAAAATTATAATACAAAGCAATGATTTAGCCATGTTAAATCCCCTTAATGTTATGAATATGTATATAATCTATTGAAATTATTATTTATCGTTACAGTACAGATATAACGCTTTACGTTTTACTGTATAATCTTTATGTAGTTTCATAAAGTAATTGGTAATTTGTTAAAAGTATGAATCGTATACGAGTAATGGGTTGGATTGACTGTTGACGTGTAATTTATTTACTACTCACCTAAGAAAAATTTCTGTGTGCGCCCCTGGTTGGAATTGGAGTCGGTGCGGGTTAAGAAAAGTCTTTGGTTTAATTTTTTTTTATCATACTACTTAAAATAGATTAATAAAAGATTGGTTCTTTCATAACTGTTATTGATTTAATTTTTAATGTTTGTTTCATATTAAATATTTTAAACTATGTATTTCACAAATACTCTAGTGTTTGCTTATAACATTTAAAGAATTGTCATTTCTTTTTTAAAGGCAACCTTTAGTATGTTTTGAAATTTAACCTAGATCCAGTTAATAAGTTACTTTTTACTTTTTTTTAGCACCGCGTCTTACTACTCGTTTGGGTTATACGCTTATGTATTAATTACGCCAGTGGTTTTAGTGGTTTACTGGTTTAGAATGTTATATTTAGAGAAATTGCATCCACATTTGCGTGGATGGAGAGTGTAAAACTTTTTTTGAAAAAACTACTCTCAGTACACCCAACCCATATTAGAACCTCGATATTCCCGTCATCGGCAGTCTAGTCTGGTACTCCAATAGTAGCGCGTTAGACTATGCGGCCACCGAAGTGGGTATACTTTTTACTTATATTTGTGTTTGAAAATGACTACTTAATAAACACTGCATACGTTACAATTTGTAATTGCTGTAACTTTCATATCACCTTAATAGCTCAAGGCTGTTTCTACCACTTTCGATTTAATTTTAGCGTTACACACTGTATTTATGTTTTGTAGAAAAATTGCTCTGCTTTCTGAAACTTATAAAACATAACTCTAGAACAAAATGTTGTTGAGGACATTTCACAATATTTTCATGACTATAATATTTGTATCGATGTTTTACTACCAAAAGCCCCAAAACCTCTACTCTACGAACCACCTAGTATTGCACAGCTGACCACAGTTTGAGAACGAATTGCTCTAGGACAAAGATTGCCAAAGTCATTGAGTATTGGAGCTACATTCAAAATGTCGAATTGTTTCGCGGGCTACCCAGATAAAAAATTTGCAGTATCGTATAAAACACCCTAAAGATCCCCCTCGATTTGTCGGTCAATTATAAAAGTCTCAATGAAGCCTATATATGCTGAAAGCCCCACTTTTGGGCTCCAATTACAGAGATCTACGTAAAGACGACTTATAATCTTGATCTCTATCCCTGGCTAGTTAGCTTCCTTTCTCGACGCGATTATCATACAAGGAAATTTTCACTTATACAATAAATCTACTTTGATCACTTATATATTAATTTATTGTTAAAACTTATTCCTTTATACGTTATTACTATAACAATTAACAACTTCAGCTTGTACAAACGACCAGTCTCTACGCCAGTCACCGTACATTATAACATGATTAAATATGCAACACCACGAGAGTAGTTCGAATTCTGGCTTTCTGGTTGGCTGGACGATGCAACCGCTCCGTACTAAGGAAAAGGTGTATTTCTCTTAGGAGGAAAGCTCGGCGCTAGATCAGCTCTTTCCTTTTTGGTTTCATCGTCCAACGCACCCAGTAAGCACATTTGAAATAAAATAAATGTATTGACTTCCAAACCGCTTGAAGGGATTAAATATTCTAAGATGCAAATGAATAATTAAAAATATTATTATAAAATAAAGAGAATTCCCGAATTTAAATATAAGCTGCAAATAAAATATAAAAAACTGCAGTCTCATCCTTTCCTTTTGAAACAACGTATTGTTTACAAGTTGGGACATTACTTAGTGTTATTGGTCATCACTGTACACTGTACAGAGGCTTTGCCTTCACACCTTTGTTCAATTGAGGGCTGGCTTTGTGAGCTGCTTCGTAATTCTAATAAAAATAAACTAAACATTTCTTACTAAAATTTGGTACTAAAAGGTCCTTTTTAATTTTAGGAAACACAAGGACTAATTTTTTTAAACAAAATAATTTAGACGGCGTACTTTCAGAGAAGAATGGCATTTACTTCCTACCTCACTTTTAAAAAAATTTGGTGAGTAACTTAAACTCTGCTATTCGATTGCAGTTAACAAGATGTTCATCTTGTGAGACTATTTCTTTATTTGATTTTCATAACCTTTAGATGAAAATGATGACGTCAACAAGAATCAGAAATTGATAATTTTCCTTCTAGACAAGAGGTCATACATGCCCTTAACTTGAGGCAACACTCTTCGACGATATGTAACTTTAGACAGAGAAAAATACGTTTTTCGTGTGAACTACTGAAAATGTCACCGCGAACTACCGGTAGCATTACGCTACTAACGACTTAATTTTTAAATTAGAAGAAATGAGGGAAATAGGGAGGTTATTCACCAAAACTCACCTAGGAAAAGGATGTTGAATCATATTTTGTAAAAAATCACCTCCAAGGTATCCGGCCGGGACTAAACGAAATCCTTTCTTCTTGATCAGTGAAATAGGTTAATGACTTAGATTTATGTGCTATTTTATACATCCTTGACCGCCTTCGTGCTATTGTGGTCAGAGTTGCTGGCTACAAATATAAAGGTCCTGGGATCGATCCCCTGTGCTTCCAGATTCTTTGTGAAGCAGTGGGTCTGGAACGGGGACAACTCAGCCTCCTGAGGACGAATTAAGAGCTACTTGAATGGAAAAGTAGCGGCTCCTGTCTAGCAAACTGAGGTTAACGTCTGAAGGGTTCGTTGTGCTGATCACATGACACCCTCTATACGCAAATGTTGGCACTATCTTCGTCAACAAATGGCGGCCGCTCTGTTGGAATGGCTTGATTTCGGCAAAATGGAGTACTTTGTATATGCTGTGATAACGATTGGTGTAAATAATAGCTTTATTGACTCACTCCTTTTATATTCTTCATCAATAATATTCCGATTTGAAAACTGGACTGACCCGCCTCGTTGGCTGCATGGTCTAAGGCACTACTATAGCAGTAGACTAGACTGTCGATTACGGGGATATTGAGGTTCGCATCTCGGTCGGGTGGTTTGATTTCCCTCTATAACCCTCCTAATCTCTAAAACCGTTAGCATAATTAGTGCATAAGCGTATAACCCGAACGTGTATTAAGACGCGGTGCTAAAAAATAAAAAAAACACTGGACTGTCAAAACTTGCCACTCTTCTCAGTGTCACTAAAGCTCGGAGATTAAAGTGTCACGTGATCAAACTGCTTCAACAATCATGCGCAGGAAACACGAACTACACTCAAATATCAATAAGAAGAAAATTATCTAATAGAAAATTACTAGAGCTAAACACCGATTTTTGTAAGAAGTCTGTTATTAAAGGTAACGATATAGTAGGATTCTGGTAAGGAAAAATACATTTTAGAACGGACTTTCTAGTTTCTAAAACAATCAGTGTATTTCCACGTTTTCATACGTAAAATCATGTTGTCACTTTTTACCGAAAAAAAAGTTGATACTGTCTAAAAGTTTCTTCCTACAAAAAATCCTACTAAGTATACATTTTTACAGGAAATCTTCTAGTTTTGAAATATATATACTTAAAGAAACAATTTATTTTATTTATGCAACTTTCTATTTCGTCGCTTTCCTTAATATCGGCTACAAGCACACTCCTGAAAAAAATATAGCCTATGGTTGGCACAAACTATATAACTCAAAATTAGTTCTTAAAGTGTACTCTTCATATGTCTTCCGCTGTGGTCGACGTATTTGAGGATATTATTATTATTATTATTATTATTATTATTATTATTATTATTATTATTATTACTGCGGCTTACTACCCGTTCGGTTTATACGCACTTACGCTAATGTGTAATGTTAGGGTGATTGTGAGATAAAATGGAGGACCTACAGTTTAACGTGGGATCCGAACCACGGTGGAGGCCTGGCATTCTACACATTCACAAGTTGTGATTAATACACGTCTTGTCAGAGGTGAAGGAAGGGTTTGGCAATCAGATAAATCTGTGCCGGGACCGAGGATTGAACCCCGTACCCCCAGCACAGAAGTCCGACACCTTACTCCTAGACTGCCAGGTAACTTGAAGATATCCAAGAGCAAAGTTAGAAATTTAATTCTAACCAAACTGTTTAATTATATGTTTAACTAAGAATTATCAAATACTGAATCAAAGACTTTCGGTATAAATTGATTAGACGAGTAAAATTGCATTGACATGTGGTCTAAGAAACTGAAACTGAAAAACACACCTTCAATTTATCCGGTCTTTATTTTATTGTCACTGAGACTTATTACCGGTTCGGATTTATAGGCAAGTGTATTAAATTACGCTAGTGAGTTAGGGATGAGGAAGGGTGTACCCGCAATTGCGCGAAGTAAGAATGGAAAATTATTTTGGGAAAACCACCCTTATCACACCCGATCTGGATTCCACCGATCCAGTCTGCTGCGAGAGTGACGCCTTAGACCATTCGGCCACCGGTTGCTATTGAATCCCGTCTACCCGCATCGGTGGTCAAAATGCCAGGGTCGTCTAGTCTGGGTTTGTATCCTGGTTGGGCGTACTGAAGGTGTTTTTCACATGTTTCCCATTCTCTTCGTATGCGAATGTGTGTACATTTCCTCTAAATTCTACCTTCCTAGCTCTTACCTCACTATTGTAATAAAATGTGGAAAACCCGTAAGAGTATTATGACGTGCTGGAAAAAAAACTCTTGTCAGAATAAAACCTATGGAAAAATACATTTCTGCACGTGACAATACACATCGCGATGAGGTAGCAAACGCAGGCAACAGGAACGAAAATAAACTCTAGAAAACTTTGGTATATTCGCTTCTTTCCCTCCGCCCCCCACCCCTCATCCCTCTTTATATACGCATTATTTATGTTTTATTTGTGGGAGAGGGTGGGTGGGTGAGTGGGTGAGTGGGTGTAAGTCGGGGTGTGTAATAGATGAGGTGAAATGGTTGAGAAATACACCCTGGAGTGTTTAGAGGTTTGAAAAAGTCATATTTTTTTGTTGGTGACGGCGGAAGGCATGAACAGCAAAGTCAAAAATTATGAGTGTGAAATATAGCAGTGTGATTCACTCATGGTGGATATACTAACATTAGGATTAGGCTAAATTTCTTTACATCCATCACTGCTTCCAGTTTTTTATTCAAGCCATATATGTTACAGTACCGGCTTGCTAGGCCTGTCGTATCTTCATATTCCTTATGATTTAACATAAGATTAGGATAGGCACAACATACAGTCCCCGGCCGTTAATTTATCAATGTGAAAGGGTAAACCCACATTTCACCAACGATAAATTTTCGGCCAAGCCGGGAATCGAACAAAGGACCCTTATCTCAGTAGGCAGACAGGCTACCGACTGAGATAAGATATCGGATCGATTAGGCTAATGTATACAATCATAATTATTAGTGTGTCGTGTATACTCGCCTTTAAATACAATAACTCGAGACTTGGGGCAGTCCAATTTTTTGACAGCTACCCGCCTCGGTGGCGTAGTTGGCTAACGCGCCAGTTGTGTTGAGCTAGACCATCGAGAAGGGGGAGATCGAGATTCGAATCTCGGTCGGGTGAACTTGGGTGGTTTTTCCTAGATGGTTTCCCACTCTCCCTCCATGCAAATGCGGGTTCACTTTCTCTAAAATTCAACCTTCCCCATTCCTAATCCATTAGTGTAATTTGTACTTAAGCGTATAACCTGAACGGGTAGTAAGACGCGGTGCTAAATTAATAAATACTAATAATAATTAATAATAAATTTTGACAGCTAGAAAAGCTACTAAATCACCCTTCAGGTATTCATACGCCAGGTCATGTTATATGGAGACTACAGCTGTTACTTTTACTAGACATTACCAATAAGCCTACCTAATAATACCAGCATTATCAACCGCAAAACATTTGTTTGTATATTATAAAAAGCTTTCCCAATTAAAATTATACTGTACGTTTGTTATGAGCATCCTAGATACTAAAAAACATTATTTTAAACTACGAACTATTTCAAGGGTACTGGAAGATAAATATCGACAGACTGTTGTATTTTTTATGAGTTTGGTATTTCTAAATCATCAAAATCTTTAAAAAAATCTTCTGATTAACTTAAAACTTTCGCTTGTATGCTTCTCACCATTTACCTTAAGGTGGGTTGGTAGGGGACGCGAGAAAATGCCAGTGTTATTGCAGTTTTTTTTAGCAAAACTATTTTTTTGGCTAAAATAAATATTGACAGATATTAAAGAATTGTTGATATCACCATGCGAAGAAAATTAAACTTAAACGTTGCTACTGGAGCGATATTATTTTAATTTTGGACAAAGAAATGTTTTGTTTAAAAAACCTTGCAAAATCACTGGCCTTTTCCCACGTCCCTTTCCACCCCACCTTAAGATGCAACCCGCCTCGCAAAACAGCTATGAAATCTCCAAGTAGGCAACATCGCCACTTCTAAGCGTTCTGAGCTTTTGGAGCGCGCCTCAATACTCCTATAGCCGGCCATCTTAATAAGCCATTAGCGTGCCATTTTCAAATAAATTAGTATTAAGAATAAAATAAGGAAAAACTACTTCGCAAACGTATTTGGAATAATTTTAGCTATAAGTCAAAATACAAAATAAAAAACGGTGGGAACTGTAGAATCTATTTTTCAACTAAATAAATAAATATACCTATGACTACTATGTTTTCGGTTTCCTTTATAAAAAGAGTTATGTTATACTATCGTGAATAATAGTTTTAAAACTCCCCTAAAAAATTTAAATTAAATTTGTAAATAGTTCACATCTGCGTATTGGGAAAGGGTGTTTGCCAAACGCGTGTACACATGCACGCTTTGAGAATAAAACAAAATGTGCACTGAATTGCATTACATTGCAGTTGTCAACAAATAAAGACCCGCATCACTGGACCCGCGGACTAAACGTCAAGATCGTTAATTCTGGTTAACCGGTGATGCTGAGAATGGGGCTCGAATCTCACCTGGGTGTATTAAGGATGTTTTCTCCTAAATGGTTTCGCACTTAACCTCTATAGCAATGCGGGTATATTTCTTATAAAAGTCTTACCTTCTTCATCCCTACTCGAGTAATATAGTTGAATGCGGATAGCGCGAATGGGTAGTAAGATGCGGTGTAAAAAATATCATCAATGACAAGCATTCTTTAACAAATTGACCATCTGTGAAGGGATTTTAAATTTGATAACTTACAGTTAAATGTGACATTAACGAATGGTGTATCCCTACGACGTCTATAAAAATCGAATGGGACTGCATTGTATGTTGAGTGATATTATTTCAAATGCCTACTAATATTATATTAATTAACATAATAAAAAATTTAAATAAGTCCTTTGACTCAACATGACGTCACAGTTGTAATTTTGTGCAACTCTATGTATAATTATGTGAATAATATTCAATTGTCACAAACAGCATTTAAATTGTAAATAAGAACGTTTAAAGGGAATACTTACATCGATGTGATTATGATTCACTTGTCACTAACAGCATTTAAATTATAAATAAGAAAGTATAAAGAGAATATATACGATATTTACCCCTTTTATGTAAATAATCCGTTTCATCCAGCACCAGCTTAAGGGTGTATAAGAGAATATATACGATATTTACCCCTTTTATGCAAATAATCCGTTTCACACAGCACCAGCTTAATATTTGATGACTGTGCTAGGCTAGTGATGTATATGTTTTCCCATTTTTTCAAACTAATATTTTTTATTTCCTATATTTAATGTTTTACACCAGCCTGCTAAGCAACAGACCTTGGATAAAATAAACATCCCAAAGAGATTTTAATTTTAAATGCTCCTTGTCTTGTCATTTTTAAATGATAAGAATTATAAAATTAAAAATTGTTCAGTGTCTTTTGAGTTAGCAAGTAAAAGTCTTAATATTATTTATTAAAAAAAATAATAGATGGGATATGGTACCTGCTTCGGTGGCCGCATGGTATAAGGCGCAACTCTCGCAATATCTACTAGACTGCCGAAGACAGGGAGATCGGAGTTAAATACCGGTTGGGTGTGTGGTTCACCCTAAATTATTTTCCACTCTCCCTCCTCCGTAAATGCGGGTACACTTTCCTCTAAATTAAACCTTCCTAAACCCTAACACATTAGTGTAGTAGTTCAATTCCTGGTTTGGCCGAAACATTTTTCATTGTTGAAATGTGCGTCCATCCCTTTCGCGGTGGTGATAAACTAACGGCCGGGGGGGGGGGG
>CABFWB010001298.1:111215-147381 GCA_902151455.1 Timema bartmani
TTTTTTTTTTGACATTTTGTAAACAAACTCGGACGAGATCTAATACTAAAGTTGGAGAATAAAACAATATCCTTGTTCGCGTTTGTAGTTCCGTCGGTTTGTGCGACTACTGGCCAATACTAGTTGTTTGTACCGTCATAAAACGAAGTGCAGTGCCTTGTTTGAGCTTTGATGGACCATTATTTAAAACACGGAATTTAACTAAGGTGTTTTTTTATGTAATTTAATTTACTACGGGAAAATATTTACAGGGCTATGATAATAAATTTTTTTTTTATCTACAGTATGTATCGTCAACAACACTTTACGTGTCAGATATCCACACATTAACTATGGCTATCTCCATATGTGACTCACATGCTTTTTAAAAGCTAAAGTTTAACAAAATGACAAAGATTTGTTCTTTAATCAAAGATGCTTTAATAAATATTTGCAATTAAATTGAATGCAGTGTATCACGTTTCATAAAGTTTCAAATTAAAATAAACCTATAGATTGCAGCTATACTATTAATTTAAAACACAAACAAAATTAATTCATAAGTAAAACAATCTTCATTGCTTAAGTGTATTGGTCTGAAGTGGTATTTATTTACTTTTAATTAATGCTTCATTGTGGCTTCATAGATAAAAAATAGTATGTGCACAAATTTCTTAAAACTACTTTTGGGAAGCCCGCGAATCATATTATTATGTCTTTGGCCATTTCCCGAAAATCGATTTAGTACCATTTCTAAGTCAAACTTTAGAATTGTTGGAATGTTTTCGAAGTGAAGCTTTGGGGCAGAATTCGGGCGTGCCAAATAGTTATCTAGACCCCTACTAACATATTTCAAATTGTGCTATAACTGATATTATCTCCAAAATATCGGGTATCTTTGGATTGTAGAGAAACAACTTATATGAATGAGAATGGAACTTCACCGAGCGGTAATTATTATACCTAATATTATTTGAAGAAATATGTTCATTAAAAAGTGGAAAATTAAATATCTTTCTATTTGAGATATTTTATATATTGCTTTCAATCAATTTCATTGAAGGGGCTACTGAAAATTAAATCCTAAAGGAACTTTATGATTATGATGATAATAATTATGAATTTTGCTCTGAATTCTCCAGTGTATCGAACGTTTTTAATCACAAATATTCAATCGATGTTTTGAAAGAATTGAAAACTGTGGCAGAGAATTAACCATATTAGTTTATTACTTCATTATGGGTATCGCATCTGTCATTGACAAACCGATGGCATCACCCGTGGGCAACCTTCCTGAGACGTCAGCAGGTATCCCGAATACCGCTCCCAACGAAATGTCAAATTTTATACCGGATACGGTCACTCCCGTATCCCGTTCTGATGATATATTCGAGGGATTACCTTGTCATCGCTGTGAAGTGAATTTCTCTCTGACTCATCGAAATCCCAGAGAATCGGTTCCTCTCGGTGACCTTACCGATTGCTCGCTTCATCCTACAACCACGGATCTGTCCCAGGAACCGGCTAGCCCGTCCTGTCGTCCAAATCCTGACATTCCCGCACATTCAGTTCAGCGACTCGTCCCAAGGGAAAAAATAGACGTTTCACCCGGGGATGAACCCCTTGAAATGATCCCCGAAAGAAAAGAATTTTCTTCGTACAGTCATAAAAGAAGCCGATTAGAGGAAAAACCTGGAATTAGAAACTCTCACGTCAATACTGGAACTTATCTTCAGTCATTTATAGCTTGCCCTTCAAGTATCCGTGAAGAAGAAGGTGGGCCAAATTTGTATGAGAATAATTCACATCCACTCTTAGGAAAGTGTTCTAGAAATCCTCAAACTAGAGCATCTTTATGGAGATCTCAAGAGCGGTTGGATATGAATTTACCTTCTAACGGGAACCATGGGATTTGTCCTGAAGACACATCAAATCGTATCGAAGTGGACCAGTGGGTTTTATCACCGTTACTGAAGGAAATCTCAACAGAAGCGCCGTCATCGGAAATTTGCGTGCAAGAAGATAGTTTTGAACACACTATTGTGAGGAGGTTGCTCGACGAATGTTGCGGTAATCCGTCGCCGCGGGGGATAAATGCATGTGATGGAGTGCCTTCCGAGGAAGAAGACATCGGGAAGGTCTCTCCCCCACCAGGAAGAAGTCCCTCCCAGGAACCAGAAAGTGTCCCGGAGTCCCGACGTGCTAGCCGGTGCCTGACGCCGGACTCTCTGATAGACTACCACGCTTGGAGACGACGTGGTTGGATATCCTCACACACTCTACCCTTCTTTTCCGTCAGCGCCGTCAGCACGGATGATGACATGGAGGTAGATTACAATTGCTTAATCCCTTTAACCACCTTCCATTATGTTCTAACTGAATTTCATATTTGCTTTTTGAGTTATATAACTAGAATAAATAAAATGTCTATGTGTTCAGGTAACGTATGAAATAAAACAGGGAAAAAAAACAACATACAAATGTTTCCTGTTTACACTTATACAATATCCAGGTCAGAGTTTATTTCGGTATTTGATGTAATGACTAATTAACCTGTCTACAGCAGTATTTATCTTTCCTAACTATAATCCTAATTTGAATAAACTGATAATAAAATATTCAATGCAAACATTGCTAATAATAATTATTACTATTTAACACTAAAAAATTATTATCACTTCCCAATTTTACCTAACAATTATAATAAAAATTCTACACAAATATTGTGTATTACATATAAAATGATTCAACAACCCTTACAGTAGTTGTGTAGCATTAATGCTGATAGATTTGTGTTTTAAATTCATTAACTATATTTGGTTGGGCTGCCTTTCGCGTTGATTCCTTCACTACTAAGTAATCAATGCTTAAATTTATGTATATGAGTTGGCATCAAGCTGTAAATAAATCATATTTCTAAGAGCGTTGGTCAAAGCAGGCCCAACTCAACTCCCGGCTCGCGCGAGATATGGGAGTAAAAGGAAAAATAAATGGTCAGAAATGTGGGCAGTGCATTCGTATTTGAATGATTACTCGACATTTTCCGCGGTGACGATTGGGGACAAATCGACAAAGTTTCTTGTTAATAACTACAGTGTGACCCTATTATGGCAGAATGAAGATTTGTGCACAGTGCTTATCTGTGAAGCCGTTCTAAAATGATAAAAAAAATAGCCTTTTCAATGCAGTTTTTATCCAAGATCATTTAATATCACAACAATGTTAAGTATTAAGAACTTCTAATAACTCTTTATCTTCATTAATGTTCAATCATAAATGATCCACGTGCAATAGTGTTCGTGTAAATTTACGATTTCTAGCAGACTGTATCACAGAGTCGATGGGCATGTGATGCACGCTCTTAATAAAGGATCCTCAAAATGTGTTAATATTTTTTGATGGTAAACCAATCTGGCTAGTTAGCTTCAAGCTATTAACAGGTTTTTAATCAGCTGAAATCCACACCGGTATCACAGCCATCTGTCTCGTAAGGTTTGATACCGGTAACGAAGGGCTTAAGGTTCAAATCCTGGCTTGGTGTACTGAAGTATTCTTCCTTAAATAGTTTCCCACTATCTCTCTACACACATTAAGGTAATATACACTGGAAATATTTCTAGTCTTGTTAAGCCACATACCCCTTTGGATGCTTTGTTATGTTTAAGATATTATTTTGCCAGCCGCCATTAGGTAATATATTGGCCGTTTACCCCGCCACGTGCAGCCTATCATAATTTTATCAGACCATTATGTCGCGGTACGGAAACTACTGGAGTAAAAAATTGTGCGTTATTAGGAGCTCGTATTCAACAGCGTTCTCGGTTTGCGTCTGACGCTTGTGTTCACACTAAAATATATAGTGTGTCATTATCATCGAGAATCGATTTCAAATGTTAAATGATAATATTCGCTAAAAAATTACATATTGTAATTCACCATATTTTCCTCGTTGCACAAATCCATCAATTGGATGATATTTTCGATACAATTTCATGAGCCTTGACCAGAGACGTATACAGCATAGTTGTGTAACCCTCTCATTAGAATAAACTTCAAACAACTCCTGCCCTAAAATAAAATGCAAAAGCTATTTATTTAAAAATCTGTTCCGAATCACGGATGAAGGCATCAAATAAGGGCAGGCTAAATGTGGTTCTAAATATAAATGTATATATTTTATATTTGGTACTTTGTCTTCATACCCGTTCGTATTATATGCACACATAAGTACTAATTACGCTAATATGTTGATGATGCAAAAAATTGAATTCATAGGTACCCGCATTTGCGTGGAGAGAGATTCGAAACCTGTTTAGAAAAAAACACCCTCAGTACACCCAACCAGGATTCGAACCACGTCCTTTGCAGTCTAGTCTGTTGGAAGGTCATACGGCCACCGAGGCGTGTCCTATCTATGTGGTTAAAACTCTCTAAAATTCACCAATATTATATTTTTACTATACAAATTAGGATCACATTAATTATATAGTTTGTAGAGCTTGTAGCCGGGAAAGTTGGGTTCCTATCTTAGCTGTTTCCACAGAGTTTTTGCCCCAAGATGGTTTTCCACTCCCTCCCACCACACAAATACACGTACATTTCCTCTAAATTCTACCTTACTTATTGCAACTTCATTAGTATAATTAAATGCTTTTATCATGGCAATGAAAAACTGACCTGCAGTCTCGGGTGATGATCGCATTTCTAGTTAGCTACAAATAATTCACGCCTTAGCCTTAATTCGCACATCGTGAAGACAAACTTAGATAAAGGTTCTTTACGAACGTTCGCAATAACAAACGTCACAATTCATACGAAATTTCTTAAAGTTTTATTATTTTTTTATTTTATCTTACGTTGCGTATCGTGTACGATAAACAAATACGATGCATATCGTAAAAGCTCAGGCATGCAAGAAAAACATAACGAACAACGTACTTACCCGCTTCGGCTGTACCGTTCTCCACCTCGAATTCTAACTAGCTAAAGGCCACAACAGCTAGGAAGAGGGGGGGCGGAATTTATAAGGAATATATTATAGCAAAAAAAATAGGAAAATTTGCAAGTTCAAGAAAAATTTAAATTATTTATTCAAGGTAAAACAACAGATGTAAACAAAAAATACATGGCCTCACAAGGCAAACTGAAGAGTGTTGAAAAACATATAAATATGGAAGAGACTTCACTTGCGCAGTACATTTGAGAATATATTTCACAATCTTAAAGTAAATTATTCATATATATATGAATTAGTCTGGAAGAGAACCAATAGTAATCAAAAATCGTTAATATAATAAAGAGCTTAAAGGGCCTCTTTTAAACGGTTAACAACGCGCCTGAATCACCATTGTGAATTCAGACTAAACCAATTTAAATTATAAGATTAAATTTAAATATCAATTCTGATACAAATAAACTGCACAAAGGTTTAACTTCCCGACATAACTCAAACTTCTGTGGGACTATTACTTCCACCACTTTTGAAGTAATCGAGAATATTCCGACTTGTTAATATTTAACTTTATAATAGAAATCAAAGCCATATTACATTAGAATACTGGTAATTTCTCACTAAACAAATCGGTAAATGTTAAAGTTATAACTTATAAATCAACAATAATAAATTACTTTTATAATTTCTTCATAGAAAATACGTCTACAAAATATTATCTATAAAATAAACACTATCAAATTTTAAAGTTCAGACAATCTTTGGTAACCACAAGTGCAATAAAAATTTATATTTAAACTAAATATTACAAACTAGGAAAGGAATCAAAAAGTGGCTACCTGTTTACATTTATAGAAATTACAAAGAGACTAGTGCCCAAGCGGCAAAAGGAAACATTAAATGTTCCATAAAATAAATTTACTTTCAAAAATAAATCTTCTAGTGAGAAATTACAGAAGCCTACTCTGAACGATTTTAATCACATAATTATCTAAGTGTGCAAACACCCAAACCTTTTAAAGATCGTTTAAATTTTTAATATTTAATCAAATATATAGAGTTTATATATTACCATCCTTGAGCGATCATGTCCAAGTCCAGACTAGGACTTCTAGTGGAAGTGTCGGATATAATAGTCAACCATGTTAGCTGAGCGCCAGCTATATATAGGTCTAGTTGATGGATAAAGAGGTGGGAGATTTTCATATTAAAAATACAATGCCACGTTGCGAACACGTGATAACAGCATGACTCTTTTGTTAGTAGCTGCCAAAACTTGGTACGTGCTCAAGTCACGTAGGCCAGCCATCTGGTTAGTTGCAATTAAAACCTGGCACGTGTTCAAGTCACGTAGGCCGGGCACCTGGTGAGTTGGCCGTTGAATTTAGGTACGTCCACTTAGTTACATAGACCGGACATCTGGAGAGTCGGCAGTTAAAACTTGGCACGACATCAAGTCACGTAAACCGGACACCTGGTGAGTTGACCGTTAAGATTGTGAGTGGCCCGTTTGTCGGCCGGCTGGGCCAATCAGCGCATTTCTGAATCCCCCTATTGAAATATATTGTTGAACAATCGTTCATCACTTGTCAGTATTCTCTTGATCATAAACTTCGGTGTGAACAGGTTGGTCATGGAACTCGTGCTAAGCCAGAAGATAGAATGCGCGAGTAAAGCACATATATAAGACATAGTAAGTTTTGTAATCTTTGATATTGCAGGATGTCTATTAGTATCGGCATTATTCGGAGTGGGTGGTGTTAATGTAAACTAGCTAGTCTTGCTAGTGTTACTATTGCAGAATGTCTATATGTATTGGTTTATTTGGGGCGGGCATTAACAATGTAACATTAGTTAATATTGCTAATGTTACACGGTGGCCGAGTGGTCTAACGCGCTAGTCTCGCAGTAGACTAGACTGCCAATGACGTGGAGATTGAGGTTAAAATCTCGGTCGGGTGTACTGAGGGTGGTTTTTCCAAAATTGTTTTCACTCTCCCTCCACGCAAATGCGGGTAAATTTCCTCTAAATATACCCTTCCTTAAAACATAAGCGTGATTAGAACATTAGTGTGTAACCCAAATGGATAGTAAGTTGCGGTGCTAAAAAAAAATAGTCTTTGAACGGAACTCGTTCGTTAACCGGAAGTCGCTTGCATCACACCAGACGGGATTTGAAGCACAGTCCAAAGTTGGACGAGCAACGACTCTTGCCCAAGGCTAAGGCCTCACATAATTTATATCGGTAATGTTCCTGCATGGTCTAGTCGACCGTATGCCCGGGTTGGTTGGATCCAACGCGGTGTTCCTTTGTCCTGTCAACCCCTGTCAAGGGGTGGGATCGATGATCCAACTACGTGGGTCCCAGCCGAGGCTGATTGGGCTGATTAAATGCGGTATGTATGTGATTGTGGGGTTTTCTGCGGAGCGCTGCTTGCTCCGTTCTAGGGCCCCCGGTTCATTAATTTCTACAGTATTTTGGGGTAAAGCTATAGGTTAGAGTGAACATCAGGCTGGCACACTTCATGAAATAAACATTTCTTCTACGTCTGTACTTTTCCCTTCTTTCTAATTAATCTTTGTTCCGCAGAAATGTATATTCTAAACACTCACCTCGGTGGCTGAATGGTTTAAGGCGTCACTCTCGCAATAGAAAGGACTGCTTGTGACTGGTAGATTGGGGCTCGAATCCCGGTTGGCTGTACTGAAGCTGTTTTTTTTCCTAAATGGTTTTCTTTTCTCACTCATAAAATGCGGGTACACTTTCTATTAACCTTTCTAATCCCTAACATATTAACAGTAGTTAATATATAGCTGCACAAACAAATGGGTACTAAGACGCGGTGCTAATTGGTTTTTAATGAATTGCGAAGCTAGGGATTAATAAAAAAATTACTTGAAAAAAGTTTTTACAATAATGATGTGAGCGTATAACCCGAACGGATAGTTAGACGCGGTGCTAAAATAAACAAATTAAGATGAATAATTGGAGTTTTCACACACCTGGAAAACAAGGAAATCTTTGTGTGTGTAAATTAACAAGCAAAACACAGGGTAATTCGCAAAAAAAGAAAAAATTGTAAATCCAAGAGATTTGACTGCAAGCCTTAAAAACGTATTATTGTATAAAAGAGAATTAAAGAACTGAGCACACTAATTCTAACACATAAATAGAGTTTAATTTTCTTCACATGGTCATATCAACAGTTCTATAATATATGTCAAGGGTGTCCTGGAATTTAATGACAACTTTTTCTCTTAATTTAAAAAGTTTCTCATCAAATTATGCTATGCTTATGACAGATATCCAACAATTGTTGATATCAACATGTGAATAAAATTAAACTCTATATTTCTACTGGAGCAATGTTTAATTTATTTAGGCAAAAAAAAAGTTCTCGCTTCCCCTACACTCCCACCTTAAGGCCTCCAAACAACTTCCACACTCACCATCATGATAAGCAACATACCTTGTAGCAATTTCTTGTAGTTAGTGTTGATGATAGAAAATATCCAGCGAAAATTTTGTTTTCGTGGTTGACTTTTGGTACGTTAGTACCACGAATTAAACCCTTTAATACTCCTCTCGCCGGAAACCAATTACTAGAGCCATAGTGTTTCATTGGTTCGAGTTGTTTTATAAAAAAAAAATAGATGATGGTGTAGGCTGTCTATAGCTATAGATTACTAAACCTAATTTCAAACTTTGAATTGAATTTCGTAATGTTAGAAGCGCTCAACTCCAATTTAACCTCAACAAGAACCAATCTTCCTCAACAATAGGCATAGCATGTTTTAAAAAATATTTAATTATGGCTCCTTTCTAAGCTACGATATGGATGATATGGTTCTCGATAGTAAGGGCTTAGTTTTAAATTAGAAACTAAACACTTGCCTTTAGTAAAATATGACCAGAGAAAATCCTTTGTTTTCACTATCGCTTACTCCAAATCAATGCTAAAAAAATTGACTAACTATATAAGCCTATTACTTTTTATTTAATTTTTCGGTGATTAACTTGTGATCATTTTACTTTAACAAGTCAAAATAGTATTGCTTTAAAATCATGGCATGAAATATCGATATTTACATTTATCTGTTTTTTTATATCTGACTTTTTTATATAGTTTATTTTATTATTATTTTTGTTAGACAATTGATTTTATTTTTTGAAATTTTTTTTCGATTACATTTTATATAATATATCAATACCCATTAAATAACACTAATGATATAAGTAGTAAAATGTAATCGGAAAAAAAGTATTTTCAAAAATTAAAATCTATTGTCTAACAAAAATAATAATAAAATAATTAATAATAATATAAATCATCAGCTAGAAAAAACATCAAATAAATGTAAAATGAGCGCACAAGTGAAAGAAGTGTTTTATTATTTTTGTATTTATTTTTTCTAGATGAAAACGTTACATATTATTTTGTATGTATAATAATACAAAATAGAAAACTTCAAAAAAGATTAAAACTATTGTTTAATTTTTTTGTGTAACGAGTGTATTGTGATCTTCAAAAAAATAGAACTAAATATTTTGACCGATGTCGTCGTTTCATGATCCCCTGACCCATAAAAAGTATTTTTTGCAATGACATCTGTCTGTCTTTCTATCTGTCTGACTGTTACTGGGACTAGAACCAAAACCATTTTACCGATCTGACTAAAACATGGTATCTAGGTTTTTCATAAGGTTCCTCACAGGGGTTTTTGGAATCATTTAGCCAACCGTAGAATTAGGGTTAATTTACTGAGGGTGAAAAGAGGAAAAATTGAATTTCTCAAAATCTGCTCTAAAAATTTTGATAAAATCTCATATCTAGGCACTGTTTAACATTACAAATAAAATGGCACTTGTCATTCTCCCATGAAAATGACTTTGAGGGTACTTTACATAAGCAAATATTTCTAATTTTGATCAAATCTCCGCAAGTGTTTAAGATACGAAATAACGGATCATTGCAAAGTTGTAGTACAATTAAAGATTTAAAAAACCCTTATATTTGAAACATTCTTTTACAAAACCAATGGTTTCTGAGATATTGGCAAATACACTTTTTAAATAGAGGTATGGGAAGTTGATTGGTATGCTCTTTGGGTGAACTACTTTAATCTCATTAAGTTTCTGTAACGGTGTATATTATTTATTTAATTTTTATTTTTTTCGTTGTTGTAAATATCTTTATTTTAAGATAAACGAATGTCTGCGTTGCATCGTACCATTTATTTTTCTCATTCGCATCTTACATTGTTTTTACTTGTAGGATTATGGATATAATTGGAAAAAAACTTAACAACAATATGTTAATATGCTAAGCAATAGTCGTGATTTTTCAAATACAGATTGGTTTAAAATTAAAAGTCTTTGAAATGTAAAAGGTTTTTTTTCTTTCCCCAAACCACTTAAACATACTGAACCGACACACCCGGAGTGTAAAACTGGACAGAATAAAATTAAAAATGGGTCACATTTCACTGAAGCTTATTTTGGGGGAGGAGGTGTTACCTCTCTGGGGTAGTATGGCTCGTAGTGAAATCCTCCAACAAGACATGGCAAAGATATTTTTAAAAGTATTTAAGTATTAAATGCTTCTTGAAGCAATTTAAAGTTTTCAAAAACATAATAGGGGTTGTAGAGGCTATGATGAATTTTACAAAACCCCAACAAGGTACTAATCCAAGCCTTGAAAAGGAAAGCAAAAATGCATTATTAATAAGACTTTAGGGATTTGATTTAAATTTGCACTGATGCGCGAGGAAGTATTTTTATTCCCTCCGGCAGGAGACTGTTCTTTTAGAAAATACTCTTTGCCTAAGGACTTGGTCATTAATTAATTTGATTTATTCGACGAAGTTTCGGAAGTTAAGGGGATACAAAATCCGTGCAACAACCTAAAACTATCAATTTTGTGTGAACTTTTATAATAGTTGATTTATTAATTCTTATAGCTGTATGAACTTTTTTGCTCTATATCTTAGATGTTAAGACTATTTCCTTCTTTTCTTTACTTTCGTACAGTAGACGGTAATAATTATTGTCAAGCAATGAGGGTTTATCTTGCACAGACCCAGCGGAGTGAATTACTTGCATTTCACACGCGACTAAGACAGGTACAAACATGAGTATCCACAAATTGGCGTGAGTAGATTTGCTGAAAATGAGTTGAAGCTCGTTTCCCGCAACACACTGTTCCATAGGGCTTCAAGCTGCCAATGTGTTGGCATCAACAGTGCAATTATTGTGCGTTGACCGGAAATCAAGATTCCGCTTTGTATTTTAATAACTACACAAAATTATAATTACTCTCATCCATAGGTACGCGGACAAAGTCTGGTCTGGTTTGCCGGTGACAGAGAGATTGGGGTTCGAATTTACTGAGTGTACCTAGTTTTTTTTTCTAAAAATTATTTCCTACTCTTCATGCAAATTCCGGTACACTTTTTCTTAATCTACCTTTTTCACCCCTACTCCATTAGTGTAAATATTCGGGTTTGTTCGTACAAGGATAAAGAGGTAGAAAGATGGAGAAAACGTTCATTTAATAAAATCCACCCCCAGTACAAAACAACCGAGATTCGAACCCCGACCTCCCTACCACTGGAAAATCAAAGTATTGCTTGACGTTAGTCCGCAATCCCACCGACGCGTGTCTATACTATAAGTTTGATTTGATAACTTGCATTAGCTAAAATGGTTTTGTTTCGATGTTCAGAACCATCGTTAAACCGGAAGGAAATTTTTTCCAGAAAATAAAGTTTGTTTGCTACTGCTCCTCTTAGTAAGTCGTTGCCAAAGTCGTTCTGTTTGACCTTCATATTATGTAGTTCACAAAAGAAAACGTGCATTAGAACAGGAGAGATAACATAAATAAATTGCTATTCTGAAACTACTTATTGAGTTATCCGAATCAAAATAAATATTTGCAACGCATTTGAAAGGTTTTGCTGTGCAGGCCTACACATCTAGGCGTTGGAAAACTCCAGCCCGGTTGGTTCAGAGTTAATGGTCGTTAATGAAATAATGGGGAGAAATATTTATTCTGGGTCGAACACGCTTTTAGCTTGTGAAATGTTGACACATGCTCTTTATTTTGCTTTTGAGAATATTTGTTTTATTTCCACATTTATTCCCCTTGAGATTTCAAGAACAATTTCATAATCGATGGAACTCACGCTTTCTAAATCCTGTTGAAGATATATCAACTAAATTCTCTTCTGACCCTCGGGAAATTTTAAGCTCTGTTATCTATGCCTTGTTTTAAATCCGTTTAAAATTGTTACTTTGTCGAGAAATCCAGCAAGTGAAGGGTAGATTTATTTAAATATTTTCAAAATCAATAAAATAATTTTTGTCAAATGTAAATTTAACAGAATACTGTATAAGTCTTCTTTGTATCCATCAACATAAATTTTACTTACGTTTTTGATCTGTCCACTATACTAATTTTTAATGGAAAAGGCGTTTTCAATCGAATAAAAAATATTTTTACATATAATTCAATTTAAAAGTAATATACATTTCTGTATTGTTTAAACGTACAGGTGACCTGGTGGTCTAGGGGTAAGGTGTAAGACTTCTGTGCTGAGGGTCCGGGGTTCAATCTTCGGTACCGGCACAGATTTATCTGATTGCCAAACCCTTCCTTCACCTCTGACAAGATGTGTATTAATCACAGCTTGTGAATGTGTGTAATGCCAGGCCTCCACCGTGGTTCGGATTCCACGTTAAACTGTAGGTCCTCCATTTCATCTCACAATCACCCTACCATTATACATTAGCGTAAGTGCGTATAACCCGAACGGGTAGTAAGACGCGGTGCTAATCATAATAATTTAACGTACTCTTCGTTTACTATGAAAGGAAGGACTACATCAGGGATTCTTAGCCGGTGTGTTTTGGCACTTAAGGGGTGCCGCGAGATTATGAGGAAAAATTATTAGAAAGTATTAAAAAAAAAGAAATAAAGAAAACATATTAGCACAAAATAATTAAAATAAAGAAACGGAAGAAAGTTTTGTCTCTTAGTGTTTCTCTAAATTGCGCGTACCACGACATCCGCTGCGAGACATAGACTGCAATAGAAATAATACTGCTAAGTCTTGAGGATGATAATGCGTGTTGCGCTGTCAACCATTTGGCCACACATCACACTTTGTTGCTCTAAACATCAATCGTAAGTCTCACATTAATAATAAATTGTTTCCCTAATTATGATTGTATTATTCATTTTGCATGGTATTATTAACTTTTAGTGAGCTCACGTTGGGATTAACTAACTAGTTTATTGATTTCCAAAGCTATTACTCTCTCTCTCTCTCTCTCTATATATATATATATATATAATATTATTATATATATATTATTATATATATAAGCGTTATGTTATTCACATTTTTTATTTATATATATATATATATATAAATAAAAAATGTGAATAACATAACGCTTACGAGAATTCTTAAATTGTGCCACGATATATATATTTATATATATATATATTTATATATATATTTATATATATATATTTATATATATATATATTTATATATATATATATATTTATATATATATATATTTATATATATATATTTATATATATATATATATATAAAATGTGAATAACATAACGCTTACGAGAATTCTTAAAATGTGCCACGCGACTCTAATACACTTCACAAAAGTGCAGCGAGGCTAGAAATATTGAGAATCCCTGACCTACATTATGGCCCTCTCCTATAAGCTACGCCTTAGTGAAACCATACAAGGTAAGCTTGCTTCATTTCAGGGCAAACGAAGGGTACAATATACATTTAATTCCTATTTTAGTTAATGCGTTTTAACATATCGGTTATATGATGACCTAATTTATTAGTTAGTTTTGAGAAGGGTAATTTTAAAGAGAATAAACCACATTAGCATGGTAATGGAAAGAGCAAACCACATCGACAAATTACAATGCATCCGACTCAGATTCGAACCTCGCCTTACTCGTCGTCAACAGTTCAGAAGAATGGCACCTTCGAACATTGAAGGCCGATACACACATAATGCTAAGCTATGCTGTTCTGTTCTGTCCTGTGCTAAGACTTTGTCAGTTTGGTTTCACACTCATTGCTAAGTTAAGCAATGGTCCCCTTTCCTCTCCTGAATTCAGTGTTGTTTCTTTCCAGTCTGCTCCAGTGAAGTTTAGTTATGATGGCATTCTCCAAAATGTATTGTTTAAGTTCAGATGATAGTACTGAGGAAGAGAAGATGATAGTACTGAGGAAGAGAAGATAACGCTGCTAGCAGTTGTTTTGGAAGATGAAGAAAATTTAGGTGGAGGTTTGACTTGTTCAATTAACGCTTCCATTTGAATATAAAAACATTTATTAAATATAAAACCTAAATAGAATATTACTTAAATACACGTGAAACAAACTGAAAATAAAACCTCAACACGTCTTTATAGTTATTTTCACCAAACCAGCACTGCGTCTGTTCAACACGTAGCCCAAGTTGCGTTATGCGCATGCGCAACGTAAGATGGCTCAAGATGGGAGATGGAAAAATTGCCCGGTCAGCAATCTGATAAAAACATAGTGTGGCGTAGCAAGGTACAGCTTATATTAGCTTAGCGTTCTGTGTGTACCGGCCTTAAAGCACTGGTGCGGGTAATATACATTTAATAATAAATTGATTTACAATTTTAGAAAAACTTTTATTGATGTCAAATTAAATTTGTATTATTGTTCATGGCTATAACCTGGTTCCTAAATAAAATAATCAATGCCTTTTGTGTGAGTGTGTGTGTGCGTGCGTGTGTGTGCGTGTGTGTGCGTGTGTGAAGAAAACTTCAAAGCCAACACTTTAATTCATACAAACACTGCTTGAGCCGATAAACATTCAATACTTTGAAAACAGCCATTTTGTTTTGCGTCTTATGCCGGATTCACACATGAAACTACGCTATGCTATGCTTTGCTGCGCTATACTATGTTTTAAGATCGCTAGCCAAGTATTTAAACGAACACGTTCACACATCACGCTATGCGAGCGAAATCGCGGACCTAGTGATTTTTACATTTCACTCGCGCTACGTTTTGTGCTGCGCATGCGCACAACGGACAGACCCACAAAAGGCCATGTTGTCTTTAAGATTTCAAATACTCTACTAAACCCTCCAAAGTATAGCGTAGTACAGCTCACTGTGTGAAACACACGAGAAAAAATGTCGCATAGCGTAGCATCCAGCATAGAATCCAGCATTATTATCTGTTCAGGTTATACGCTTATATACAAACTACGCTAATGTGTTAGGAATGTGAGGTAATGTTGAATTTAAAGGAAGTTTACCCACATTTGCGTGGAGGGATAGTGGAAAACCATTTTGGAGAAACCCCTCAGTACACCCTACCGGGATTCGAACCCCGATCTCCCTGTCATCGGCATTCTAGTGTACTGCGAGAGTAGCGCCATAGACAATGCGGCCACCGAAACAGGTGTAGTTCTGCTGAATGCTCACATTAGAGTGGAGTAAAGCTTTTATTCAGGTACCACACATCATTCATTTATTTATTTAATGAATCTAACGACTAATTGATTATCTAATGAAATGTTCATGTATTTTGTGCTTACATAACCTTGCATTCAAAAATCTGTATTGGAATCTCCTAATAAAAAAAACGTTTTGAGTTTAAATAAAGTCCTACGCGGATTAAACGAGAAGCTCGTCTAATCTGGCTATCCAGGGATGAGTAAGGTTGGTATTCGAATCCCATCCAGGTTTATATAAGGTGTTTATCCCCTTAAAATAAATCCCACTCCCCCATGCAAATTCAAATGAGTGTAGCTAAATACCGTTAGTACGTATGGGTAGTAAGACAATTCAAAAGAAAAACACCTTTTGCACCTTGACAAAAACTTAAATATTGAGTTGTTAATAGTTATTGGGTATTGACCGATTTGAACTGTGAATTATAACTTTGGTTTTCTTATCCCCTTTTTGCGCTAATATAGGTGCATTTCCTCTGAGCTACCTTACCCATTCTTGCCCCATGATTTAAGCCATTAAATAAGTCTTGTATTACAATGCATACTCTTAAAAAACAAGTATTGCCTTTTGTAACCGTAGTTTTACCCGCTTCGGTGGCTGAATGGTCTAAGGCGTCCCTCTCGTTTTAGACTGGCCTGTTGAAAAGTGGAATATCGGGGTTTGAATTCCGGTCGGGTCTACTAAAGATTTTTTTCTTAATGATTTTCTACTCTCTCTCCACGCAAATGCTGGTAGATTAACTCCAAAATGCTTCCTACCTCATTCGAGTAGCTATCATAAAAAGCGTATAACCTGAGCAGGTAGTAAGACGCAGTGATCAAAAAAACAGTTTTTATAAAAGGAATAGTGTACAAATCAAAATAGCATAATTTACTTAATTAATTTAATATATGAATCTATAAATTATACAAATCAAATTAATCTGATGATTATAAATCATTTTAATCGCCCTTTTAGAGTACAAATAGATCGAATTAGACCTAAGAACGTTAATAACGCTCCGATTATGGTCATTAGGTTGTGCGTGCTTCTTTGTATTGATGGGATCTTTGTTTTTGTTGCAGGAGCGGGGCTTGCCAGTCCCTCAACCCACCATCTTGGGGCCCAGTGCCTACATCCCGCCAGACGAGGTACCGTAATACCAACATTATACGCAATATTTACATCAGTTGATATAATCCTACCGCCGCGCCGGTGGCAAAATATGCTGCTTCTTTCAAAGTAATAACGGTTGACATTCAAGATGGGGGTTTACTCTTTTGTAAACTCTCTAGTTTATGGAATATACGTATTGACTACTGAACTGTACTTAAGGTAGAAAATCTTTCGAGCTAATTTGATTTTATTGATTAGTATTATTATATTGAAAACAGAAGCGTCAGTCTTGTTACATAATATATCATAAAAACAATAGTGTACTGTAAAGTGATCATCGGAAAAGGGATGCAAAAGTACACGCGAACACGTGAATCAAGCTTTAGACCAGCGTTTTTCAAGCTCTCCTCTGAGGAGCCCTTGAGCTCCGCCAGCTATCTGAGGCTCCTTTAGGCAATTCTATAATATTTTTTAATTTGTTTTTTCAAACTGTAAAATAGCATCAGTAATTAGGGTAGGCAATTTTTTTCAAATCCGAATAGAATACATTTGCCAAAGACGCAGCCTCTACATGTGAAGTTTTCCGTTTTGTTTTATACTTTTTACACTTAAAAACCTTGACTGTCGTTATTGAATGTTCATAATATTAGTGAAAACAATTTTATGGGGAGCTCCAAAATTTGTTTTTTTTCTAGTATAAGGGCTCCTTCGATCTAAAAACGTTGCGAAACCCTTGCTTTAGACCAAGCGGGCGGGTTATGAAGCTTTTGAACCGGACTTATAAAGTCCTGCCAGGGATAGGCGAGCGGTTGCACATCTGACTTTGACCTCCGAGGTCGTGGATTTTTGGAGTACAATATGAGTTGCAATCCTATCTCCAGGGAAATTCTGGTACTGTTTAAAATCCATACTCCCGACTTGATTGCTTGGATTAAGTTGTTTAACAAATACTTCTTATTGGTAAATATCAAGCAAGGTTAAAATTAAGCATTGATTTAATAAATCGTATATCGGTAACCTTTACTTACTGACATTTTAGAAAACATTTTAAATAAGGAGCGTTATTAAGATAAAAGAATAAGACTTTAAAATAATGTGCTAAAAATGTATTGTAGTAAAAATTAACTAACCAATATTAAATACGTTGACAATAATTGATATGTTCAAAAAGAGTGGGTAAACATAGAAAAGATTGAACGGCTTTAGAAACCTAAGAATTGTAAATATAGAATGTTTATTAAAAAGAAATCGCAAATAATATATTAATATTTAAAATTCTATGTTCAAAATTCAACATTATTATATTCTTTACGATTGTTTTGACTAAACATTCTCTAATTTCAATTCTTAAGTTTGTTAATCCGTTCAATCTTTTCTATATTTATTCAATCTCTTTGAATGCATTTTATATATATATATACCTGTGTGTGCGTGCGTGCGTGTGTGCATTTTGAGACCATAATTTGTATGTACCTAGTTCTAAATTCATATTTTGAGGCTTTAATTATATATAGTATACTGTAGCTATATATCAATATTAAATGTGTATGTGTACTTATAGCTTATATACATACACATTTATAATCTCTATATAATTATATTGTATATAAATTAAAGCATATATGGAATTTGGAATTGCTCCAAATTTAAGAAAAATTATATTTTGAACCCTTATGACAGCTTTACAACTCAGAAAACAGGATAAATGTTTCCAGACCCTGTTCTATAAGGATTTAAAAAAATACTCACACTTTTTGACAGAATATTGCTTCGATCAGTATTTATAAAAATTACAAGTCCTACTGTGTCTTCTAGTTCTAGTTATCAACGACTAAAACTAATATACGAGAATGTGGAAATCAGATAAAACTTAAAACAGGTTCACCAGCATTCGCTTGGATAGATAATTGAAAATCACACGGTGACGCCTATACCAATGTACCTTGGTCGAGGATCGAACCTGTCCTCACTAATCAGAGACTCTAGGGCTCGTTTTTGAGTGAAACAATAGGTTGAGTGTTGTTTGAGGTGATATGATTTCCTATCTCCGTTGCTCCAACTCAACTCACCTACTATACACTCCGCCGTCTGTTTCAGACTCGTTCTTGCATACGGGCTCAGTTCTACGCCTGTGTCTTTTGAAGTTTGTTGGGTTTGTTGAGGTTCTTTATTGCTCACCTGAGGTGTTGGTGAGTGCTGGTTTGTGTAGTCATCTACTCCTAACTGCTGCTGAGCGGAGTAATATATGAGCACCGCGTGACATATTATGACGCTAATTATGTCGTAGACATAGTAATAATGTACATGAACTCTGTAATACAAATATGTTATTTACAGCTAGTAAATAATAAAAAACATGATTTCAAAAACAAATAATATAAAAAAAAGCATGTTTCTTGTGTTTTATCGCTTAAGTTATGTGCCTTTTGGATAATATTTACATTGGTGACCTGGTGGTCTAGGGGTAAGATGTCAGACCTCTGTTCTAGGGGTCCGGGGTTCAATCCTTGGTTCCGGCACAGATTTATCTGATTGCCAAACTCTTCCTTCACCTCTGACAAGATGTGTATTAATCACAACTTGTGAATGTGTGGAATGCCAGGCCTACACCGTGGTTCGGATTCCACGTTAAACTGTAGGTCCTCCATTTCATCTCACAATCACCCTACCATTACACATTAGCGTAGGTGCGTATAACCCGAACGGTTAGTAAGACGCGGTGCTTATAGTAATAATATTAATAATTATAATATTTACGGGGTTTGAATTCCAGTCTGCTCTACTGAGTGGGTTTTTTTCTCCAAAAGTCTAAGGCGTCACTCTCGCAATAGACTGGATATGCATTAAACCGTATGATCACCGATGTGGGTGTGTGTGTGTAGTGTCCAAAGAGAAAATAGACAATTTTCTACTCATAAGATATCTTTACCAATCTTTGTTCGAAGTAATAATAATAATAATAATAATAATAATATAAATAGGCAGACTAATATTTGTGTACCCTTCACTTCTATCACCGCATCTTACTACCCATCCGGAATATACATATTTAACTACGCAAGTGGGCTAGGGTTAAAGAAGGTATAATTTAAAGGAAATATTCCCGCATTTGCAAGGAGGTAGAAAGTGAAACCGTTTAGGAAAAACATCCTTAGTTCACTCGGTTGGGTTGGGATTTGAACCCCGACCTCCCTTGTCATTTGTAAACTGGACCAGATGAGTCTGACATTTAATCAACGTCCCCACCGATGCGGATGCAATTAAAAGTTAACATAAAGGGAGCCAATTTAGTGTAGTTTTGTCAAATTTGCCAGTTTAACTCAATTTTACTCTTTGTTGAAAATATATATTATTATTTTATTTTTTTTACTCTTCCAATTATCATAAGCTATGCAACTAAGCTAAGTACATTTTAAAAAACCGCACAAGCATTCGACTGGAGAGAGGGTGGAAATCGGCCGTTATTGCAGTCGGTTGGTTGGGGGGGGAGGGGGGGGGGGTCGAAACCCTGTTAAGAACTCACCTGATCCCTTGCCGGTTCGAGGAATACTGGCTAATTTTATTTGCGCAAGTCATTCGGGAGGTATTCATTCCCCTCGGATGCCGAGGGTTTTGAGCAGCGATTGCCAGCTGCCGCCATGCAGTTGAGGCTCCGCCAATTTGACCCGTGTCCACACTTTTGGCAGGAGGGAAGGGAGGGAGGCGCGGTAAACACAAGATGAACTCACTCCGCGCCGAACATGACAGTTGGGATGTACAACACGCGGATATTAATTAAGGAAGCGTTCGTTGCTCCTAAAAGATACAACCACCATGTTTCTTCGCTTGATTTATTTACTCCTGCGAATAAACAAGGTCGGTGGAGGGAGTTAATTTTGTAGTGGATTTTTTGTTTGTTTGGCTGTTGACAGATGACGTGTTCTTATTTCATTTTTAAGAAGTATTTGGACGTTTCTAGCACCTACTATATTCTTATGTCCTACCTATAATTTTTAAATTGATTGATTTCAAACAAATTGGGTACACACACATACGTATGCTCCAACTTAGAAGTTTAAAAAAAAATTAAAAAGCCTTCCAAAAATTATTCCAAACCTATAATTATTATTCATTTTAATCAGAATTGGCACATTATTTAGATAAGATAGTTTGGGTGTTGTATGGATATGAGTTAAGTTGAATCTTAAAGGAAGAAATCAACATATTTTGAGCAAATTTAGTAAATAAATAGTTGACACTTTGAATATATTTAATATTTATTTGTTTATTTTGTATCAGGTCGGTCGGATTTTTTTTAAACTACGTTTTATCGTCTTAATTAACTTCATGATAAACATTAATCTAATCTGCGTCAGTGGACGCATTGTCGTAGGTGCTACTCTGGCAATAGACTTTACTGCTGAAGACGGGGATATTGGGGTTCGATGCCGGTTAGGTGTACTTAGGGTGGTTTTCCTAAATGGTTTTTTCCTCTCCCTCCACGCAAATTCTTTAAATTAAACCGTCTTAACTCCTAACACATTAGTGTAATTTAGTACATAGGCGTATAGCCCGAACGAGCTTAATATATATATTAGTCCATTTATACCTAACCGAACCTAAACTGACTTACTAATCGCTGCTTGACTTTATTGAACTTGAGCTGAAAACTATATAACATGCGTGGTGACCTGGTGGTCTAGGGGTAAGGTGTTGGACTTCTGTGCTGGGTTCAATCCTCGGTCCCGGCACAGATTTATCTGATTACCAAACTCTTCCTTCGTCTCTGACAAGACGTGTATTAATCACAACTTGTGAATGTGTGGAATGCCAGGCCTCCACCGTGGTTCGGAATCCACGTTAAACTGTAAGTCCTCCATTTCATCTCACAATCACCCTTCCATTACACATGAGCTTAAGTGCGTGTAACCCGAACGGCTAGTAAGAAGCGGTGATAATAATAATAATAATAATAATAATAATAATAATAATAATAATATATAACCGGCGAAAAATATCCAACTTTTAACAAACCGAACCATAAATACCATTTATCATTCACCATGAGTGGGGCTTGGTGCGGGAATGCCAACTAGCGGATTTAGGGGAGGTCCGGATTAGCGCAGGTTTGAATTATGAATACCGCGTTGTATTTTATTCTCAATTTTACTAACAAGTTTGCACTCATAATATTTACTTCAAGTCTTTGGGTACAGGCTATGTTTATCATGTTCAATTTCATGTTGAAAGATTAGGAATTGGCATAACTTATTAAATTTATTTTTCCTAAAGCTAGATTATCCGTTTCAATATGGTGGCCTCTCCAAAATGTTTTTTAATAATATATATATAATTTTTTTTTAGCACCGCGTCTTACTACCCGTTCGGGTTATACGCTTAAGTACTAATTACACTAATGGATTAGGAATTGGGAAGGTTGAGTTTAGAGGAAGTGAACCCTCATTTGCGTGGAGGGAGAGTGGAAAACCATTTAGGAAAAACCACCCCCAGTTCACCCGACCGAGATTCGAACCTCGATCTCCCCGTCCTTGAAAAATGTTTTTTGTTTAATAACTCATCTCAAGTAATTTGAATTTAAAATTCTAATCAATCGATCGAGTACTTTAGTGCAATTTTTGGAAAAGTTGACATACACTGTGAGACTGACGTCTTAAACTACGTGAACAACGGTTATTATCTATTAATATAATGTGCTGCTGAGTATAGTATTCATTTGTTTTCTGTCAAAATTGATCACCAAGGGAAAATATCAATTTTAGTTAAAAAGATATTTAAGTAACTTTAAGAACACTCACCTCGGTGGCGTAGCTAGCGAACGCACTAGATTGTTTTCCACCCTCCCTCGACGCAAATACGGTTTCACTTCCTCTAAATTCAACCTTCCCAATTCCTAACCCCGCTGGCGTAATTAGTACTAAAGCGTATAAACCGAACGGGTAGTAAGACGTGGTGCTAAATAAAAAATAAAACCAAATTATAATAACGTGGAGGGAGATGGTTCTACTGTTCACGGTACTAGTATATACTCCAGCTACGATACGGCGCATCGCGTGGCATTGTTTTCGTGACACCCCTGAGTGTTCTGTGTGGCCAGTGGAAATTTCCATCGAGCCGAGCCAGTCTCTCGGTAGAAGCAAGGATCAATACCAGGACCTCTGTTACATACCCCTCGCCAACCACCGCGTTCAACCCGCTTGTACTGACTGTACTGTCACATTTATTTGTTAAACACTTGAAAAAAAACCTTCTCTTTTAGATACAATTTTTTTAAAATATAAGTTGGTGACAGATTCGTAACAAACTTGCTTGAAATGATGTCATACTTTATGTACTCATCAGAATAATGTATTAAACGGAGACGCTTGGAGAAGCACTTGTTTCCCCTTTCCATGCGCTTTTAAAAAGAGGATTATTTATTGAACGGTACAGGGGAAAAGGGGGAAGTTTTTATTTTACACATTTTCGAGGACAAATTTTTTAATTTCTCTTGACACTTCGGAGAGAAAGTACCGGTATTGTGAACGTAAAAAAATCGAACTCGAGATTTTGATGAATGTCGACGCTTTATGGCCCCCTGAAACAAAAAAATAGTTGTTTTCGAAATGCTGTTTGTCTGTACCTCGGGCCAGAGCCGAAACTTTTTTACCGATTGAGCTAAAACTTAGATTCTGGAGTTTGCATAAAGTCCCCCCGAGGGGTTGATAAAACCCTAAATTAAAGGGCAGTTTACTGAAGGGAAAAAAGAGAGAGAATCGATATTCTCGAAATTTGTTCTAACGATTTTGATTAAATGTTATATCTAGAAACTGTTTATCATTATAAACAAGATGGTAACTCTCATTTTCTCATTAAAATGACTTTGAGGGTAGTTTTACATAAGGAAAATTTTCCAATTTTCATAATTTCTCCGCAACTATCTGAAATACGAAATAACTTATTATTGTAAAACGGTAATATTGTTAAATATACAAATCTTTTATTTGAAATATATATTTATAAAATCAATAATTTCTGAGGGTAGTTTTTCTTAAATGGTTTCCCACTCTCCCTCACAAATTGAGATACATTTCCTATAAATTCTATCCTCCTCATCGCTATCGCACTAGAGTAATTAATATTATATGCGTATAATACGAACGTAGTAAGACGTTGAAAAAGCTTTATCATTTAGTAAGTTATTTTTAAAGTTAATTTTTTTTATTAAGTTTATTGTATTGACTTCCTTTACATATATTGCAACATTATCAGGTAAGCCCTACTCCCAGATATAAATATTTTTTTTCATCCAAAACATAAAATAAATATCTGAATTCAACTTTTTTTTTTTTAACCTCTTCATTGGCTGAATGGTCTAAGGCCTAAGGTGATAGACTGGCCTGATAAAGACGGGGAAATAAGGGTTCGGATCCCTGTAGGGTCTATTGAGGGTGGTTTTCCTAAATGGTTTTTTTACCCTCCTTCCACACACATGTGGCTACATTTCCTTTAAAATGCTTCACTTTTCATCCCTACCCCATTGGAGTAATGATCATATATGCGTATAGCCTGAACAGGTAGTAAAATACGCTGATAAACAAAATTATAATGTAAGCTTTATAAATTCAAGTGTTTTGAACGCTTGGGTCTTTGCTTTTGAACTTCTCTAAAATGTGTTGTCAAATTCGATGTTTTTGTAAGAAAAACAACCTTTTCAGCCAAAACATTCTATTCTAATCTCGTGAAAATAATTGGACTGGGAACATCTCAAATGAGTACAAGGACACACAAATCTAAAAATATAGGGCCTATTATTTTTATTTGAATATTTGTTGTTTAGTCCGAGCTATTTAGTGAATAATAAGCCGATTGCCTCGTACAACATACATAAACTTGCATAGTAGGCCTATGCTTATTTTCTTCAAATGTCTTAACCTAAAAAATATAATATAATAATTAAAATGTACAGCAGAATATTACAAGTTTAGGTCTTGTAGGTCTTAGTACTTAAAGACAAAAACCATATTTAATGTTTGTCTTGACATCAAACAAATGATTGATGAATCCATAGGAGAATTAGTTGCTAAATACCAAACTAATCTGCCAAGAAGTTGAAAACTTGAAGGGAGAAAAAATATTTTCGCCTACAGAACTTTGTAGTCTTTATGGGTAGTTTGTTTCTACGTAGCGCTACAAAGTGAAAATCCGACAGTAGATTAAACCATATTTTGAAATATTATTAATTATTAAGCAGTCTAAATAATTTATTTAAAAAAATGCTACAAGTATTAATTTGCTAAAGTGAGTCTATAGAGTCCCTACTTTTCCGGACGTATGACGACCCTAATAAAGAGTCAGGTCGGGATGTGTGGCCCGCGGACCGCTGGTTGTAACTCAAGATAAACCTGTGGAAAGTTTTTTTACCCGCTATCTAGTGCCGGGTTGAATTTGGACACCTTGAAACTTGAGGAAACATTAGTTGGTAAGCTGATACGGCTTACTAATCTTTTCTTTCACGCCGTATCTTAAGGTGGCTTTACACTGCGGCGACCACAGTCAATTTCGCTGGATACGGTTTAGTCGCATCTGCAGGCTTCTCACATTCTGAAGGTGGCAGTACCGTCGCATGTGGCTTGCGGCGCCAATTTGGAGGCTCTAAGCCGCAGGCCTTCCAATCACAGATGGGCTCAGTTGTGTAGTCGAATGCAGCACGATAAGTTGGGACACAGGAAAAACAAACAATAAAAACCTTGGAAGAATACAGTGAAAAAACTTATTTTGTGGGATTTTAAGGATCCGAACTACAAAGACAATCAGAAAAAGGTTGAGATATAGGAATAACTGGCTTTTAAATTTGATTGTTCGGCAAAGAAAGTCAAAGGAGGAAGTGAAAAACTTGAGAACAATCTTCCACAGATACAGAAATAATAGGTTTGGATCAGATGTGAAGAATGAGGGGGTGGACTACATACCCCTGTGCTTTCTTATATACCTACATCGCTACATAAACTAACTCGAACATTAAAACAACCTGACCCATTCGGTGTAAATGGGTTGGCAGCATGCTGCAAGGATTACTGGCAGCAGCATGCTGGTGACCTGGTGGTCTAGAAGTAAGGTGTCAGACTTCTGTGCTGAGGTCCGGGGTTCAATCTTAGGTCCCGGCACAGATTTATCTGACTGCCAAACCCTTCCTTCACCTCTGACAAGACGTGTATTAATCACAACTTGTGAATGTGTGGAATGCCAGGCCTCCACCGTGGTTCGGATCCCACGTTAAACTGTAGGTCCTCCATTTCATCTCACAATCACCCTACCATTTCACATTAGCGTTAGTGCGTACAACCCGAACTGGTAGTAAGACGTGGTGCTAATAATAATAATAATAGCAGCATGCTGCATGCGAACCAGGGTGGCAACCAACTTTTGATTGCTGCAGGCAACTAGGTTGCTACTAGTTTGCTCAGTGTGAAGCCACCTTTACTATCCATCCGGGCTATCCACGTTTAACTACACCTAGACGGCAAACTGAATCTGACACACTCTTAGGAGGAACTGTCTTTTGCACGACGTCATAGAAGGAGGGTTGAAGGAAAGTGGAGGAAGATGGAGGAAGATGGAGGATTCAAATATTGTATGTCTTGAAGGAAAGAAGACAATTCTGGGAGTTCAAGGAGGAGGCACTGTAAGTTCACTGACAAAAGAATGTTGTAAGACAGAACACAGGGTGGTCAAAATTGACACAACTAAAACGTTAGGAATAGAATTTATATGGAATATACCCGCCTTTTCGTGAAGGTAGGATGAAAAATCATTTAAGGATTGAAAAAAGTATTTCACTATATCGGGCCGAGATTTGAACCACAACCTCTCTGCCGTCGACAAACCACAACCCCTCTGCCGTCGACAAACCACAACCCCTCTGCCGTCGACAAACCACAACCCCTCTGCCGTCGACAAAACACAACCTCTCTGTCGTCGACAAAACACAATCTCTCTGTCGTCGACAAAACAGAACAAATGATGTTGATACTGTAGTCCGAGTGCCAGATAAACTGGGTGGGAGGGGAGGGGGGTTGCGATTGGAGTGATCGCACCTTTACCCCCTGCCCCAAATCGTAAAGATACAAAATATTTTAATTAAAATTGCAAATTTGCTAATCACGTTTATTGTGTTATTTCTTGTAAGTCTTCTTTTTATTACTATAATTAGTTAAAATTATTTGTATAAACTAGCAAGATTATTACTAAAAATCTTTACTAATTAAATTGATTAGATAATTATACATTTGAAGGAGACTTATGCAAACCAATTAACCCCCGACAACAGCCTCTGAATCCGCCCTTGCACTGATCCGGGTGGGATTACATTTAACAATAAGTTATTTTCTTAATTTATACTGTGGTAGTGAACTTTGATGACTGAAGCGAGGGTTTTTTGCACGTACGCACACAGTAGAATTGACATTAATTTTAATATTTAACGGATGATTTAAATTTAAAACGAGCCGTACCCGGGCGAAAGATCCTCTTCAACTTCCTCGCTGCTACTCGCTTCGGTGGCCGCATGATTTGAGGCGTCACTCTTTAAATAGACTAGAATGCCGATGACGGGGAGATCGGGGCTTGAATCCTGATCGGTTGTACTGAGGGTGGTTCTCCCTAAGCCGTTATCCACTCTTCCTCCACGCAAATTTGGATACACTTCCTCTAAATTCAACCTTCCTCTTCCCTAACACATTAGCATAATATACATGCGCCCGAACGAATAGTAAGACGAGGTAGCTAAGAATAAAAGTTATGGAGTAGAGATGAGTAGGATAGTTGGATGAAATGCACTCGCAATAGTTATATAGTTTTATATATATGCGTTATATAGTGGAATTTGAGTAGACATTCCTTAGCACGGGTGTATATAATTACATCGCGTTTTTGGTACAAATACATTGCAGGTTCATCACGTCGCGTTTCCCCCACCTCTCTACACACAGCTAACCTTACTCTGACGTACAACCAATAGGAATGAAGGGTCAACTGACTCTCCTTGGGAGGGGGAGAGTTTCTAGCGTGCCAGAAAGCTAATGTACTTATAAAAAAAACTCTGAGACTTAAATTTGTAAATTCAAATTGCTGTTACGCAACAAAAAGCAAAGATGAAATAATAAAATAAGAATATAATCTATAGATTAAAAATATACCTTTTCATCTAAACATTTTTTTTCCAGAGAAGTAAAAAACAAAATTATGGTGTATTTATTTTCAGAGTGTTGTAGATCCAGTTGCCTAGGCATCTCGGTTATGGTGAGGTTTATTTAACTTTTGTTTAAGTTACACTTTTCTTTCAACCAGCCCCACCTTCAAGGTTAGAATCAGAGGAGAGACAGGCACGCTATCCTTTTAACCAGCCCTACCTTCATAGTGAGAGTCTGAGCTGAGAGTCAGACACACTATCCTAGCAAAACGTAATGTAATGGACATGCGATGTAATGGTGCCCCCCCCCCCCNNGCCCCCCCCCCCCTTTTTTTTTTAGCACAGCATTGAAATTTTAGTATATTGAGAGCCTGACGTTTTAGGCCGCGTGTCCACTGGTGCAGGTATAAAAAGTTGACTAACTATAGTGAAGCATCTCTAACTGCATAAAATATCATCAAATTCCAGACTTGCAGCGATATTGATAAAATAGTTATTTTAATCTAAGGTTTCGGTCCCAGTCTTGGCTATCAATCACGCGGACTGTCTAGTCTTAAGGGGGATACGACGAGAAGGATTTATTTTGAAAGAGCCTAAAAAACTTGTAGGGAGAGGTGGTGGGAAGACACATTGCGTAAAAACCGCCCAAAGGGCAGCCGGGGTTCAATCCTGTTCTCTCAAGTCGTGCCAGACACGCCAAACACTCGCCTAAGCGGATTATTTATTGCAAGCTCTTTAGTTGAAAAGTGTTCCTTAGTAAAAATCTTGATATTTATAGACTTGTGGGTTGTATTGTATTTTGCATATTCTCTCCATCTATCCTAAATGATACAGTCCAATTTAGATAAGAAATAATTTTTTTTAGACAGTCATAAAAAATATATATATCTGTCAAGTCATGTGATCTGCAACTGTCACTTTTGATATAGAATATCAATACAAACTAAAATTTTATACCAAACTTACTGTTTTTTGGGGTGATGAGCTGGGTTTTTTCCCCTAGCACCGCGTCTTACTAACCGTTCGGTATATATATATATATATATATATATGCTAATGACGCTAATGGTCTCTCTCCGTCATTGGCGGTCTAGTCTACTGCGAGAGTAGCGCTTTAGACCACGCGACCACCAAGCGGATATGATGACCTAATGTTCTACAAAATAGGTGATAGTACACTTGTAGCTACTGGCTTTTAACCTATAACTTTCCTAAAGTATGCTACTTATTTTTGAAGCAGGACAAAATATTTCAAATTGAACAGCGCCCGAGCACGGAATCTCACCTTTGAGTTGTATTTTTTCAAGAAGTTAGGTGTACAAGCTATATTTGCCAAAAGAAAGATTTTATATAGTTTGAAGTGATGCGCAACCAACATCCTAAATGTATTTATAATCAATAAAAAAAAAGTTAAAATGTATTTATATGTCTGTACGAACAGTTTTTTTTATAGCTGTGTCTTACTACCTGTTTAGGCTCTAAGCAAACACAATTTTGCTTTCCTCTAAATTGACGATGAAACTAATGTTCTTTTGGGAGTTATTTGACTTATGAAACTCACTGTAACCTGCAATTATGAATTAAATGGCAGTTTTAATAAATAGTTCTGTTTTTCAACTATTTTTTCACTTTCCCTCTATTATTTTTCTTCTATCTACTCTCTTTTTTCTTTTTTTTAAATCATTTATAAGGTACGTTTAATATACTTTTTTTCCCTACTTTTTCTAAGAAAAAAATATGGTCGTTTTAATTATGGCACAACTTATAAGATAGAGTCATAATGTAGTCCTTCAAGGAGTGTACATGTTACACTTCACTTGCGAATCTGTCCAGTTCACGAATCTGGAAAATTTCTGCCAATTCTTTGAATTGGCTTGGCCTCTCCTGAACATTTCATGAACTGGACAAAAAGATAGTCCAGTTCTTTAACTGGGCAGCTTCAATCGTTACCCAATTTACGAACTGGACAAGTTTTTGCCCGACCCCTGAAATGGCCAAGCTAAGAACAGGTTTGGTATTTAATTTAATTTAACTTTTAATCGTTTTAGAATAGAAGGTCAGGTCATGTTAGGTTGGGTTAGTTTAATATATCTTAAAACGAATTTCAGTTAAGCTTGTATTAGGTAGTACAATAAGTTCCAATTCATGAACTGGGCAATATTCGTGAAATGGTTAGGACAGAGATTCTTAACCTTTCTAGGCTTGCGGCACCCTTGTGAAGGTAATCAGAATCTCTTGGCACCCTTGTGAAGGTAATTAGAATCTCTTGGCACCCTTGTGAAGGTAATTAGAATCTCTTAGCACCCTTGTGAAGGTAATTAGAATCTCTTGGCACCCTTGTGAAGGTAATCAGAATCTCTTGGCACCCTTGTGAAGATAATCAGAATCTCTTGGCACCCTTATGAAGGTAATTAGAATCTCTTGGCACCCTTATGAAGGTAATTAGAATCTCTTGGCACCCTTATGAAGGTAATCGGAATCTCGTGTCAGCCTTGTGAAGGTAATCAGAATCTCTTGGCACCCTTGTGAAGATAATCAGAATCTCTTGGCACCCTTGTGAAGGTAATCAGAATCTCTTGGCACCCTTGTGAAGGTAATCAGAATCTCTTGGCACTCTTGTAAGAATTTTCCATAAGCGCTATGTGCTTCAATTTTTATTATTTTTAATCCAATTTAGAATATATCAGAGTAGCATACTAAGCAATTAACATTGTTTTAATTTTTGTAATTATCTAAAGTCAAAATAACACATTTTAATCTACTCTCCTGCTGAGTTAATTGAAGGATATAAATAACAAAAACACTGAATGAAAACATAAATATAATTATAGAGCAAAATAGCTCAGGAAATCAATAAACTAGCATACTAACCAACCACAATATGAGATCACTAAAAATTAATAATACTGTACTGTAGTCATCAAAAGGGAAACAAATATTATCTCACATCGTGTGCCGTGGCACGTGCCATTCAGAGAAACACTAAAAGACAAAACTTTATTATGTTTATTTATTTTCATTATTTTGTGGTCATATATTCACAACATTCCCCTCCCCCCCTCCCTTACAAAATCTTGGGGCGTCCCTGGCTGGTCTCGCGGCACCCCTAAGTGCCGCGGCACACTGATTGAGAATCCCTAGGTTAGGAGGAGATGCCATTTCATGGGATGGGCAGAATTTTTCCCGATTCATGAACTGGGCAGTCTCACTATTAGGGTGTAACATGCTTACCACTTCATATTCTAAAATTATACTATTTTAATTTGAAGTCATGGAATATGTACTTATCTCTCTTTATATTTTACACATGGTTTGATTTATATTTTTCTTCTTCTTTGAATGACGTGTCATTTCACCCCTTGGTGTGTCGCCTCGTTGGGTCTGTATTCAAACCGAGCTTTGAACGTGTTCACATCCTCCCTTATTCTCCAGCTCGGGTTGTGGATGAAAGGACGTCTCTTGCTTGACCCCTTCTCATTTTATTTGTGTCTAGTTCTCTTGTGGTCTTATCTTTTTGATCTTGTGGGTCGGTATTTCAGGGTTCTTTTGAATAGGAGGAGATTCTCTCTGGTGGGGCCATATATACACGGCCTATGGTTTGTCGAGTTTTTTTTTTTTTTTTTTTTGGATTTTTTTTTNAACACATGGCTTTGAAACTGACTTAAGTTAGAACACCCCCCGCACCAGTAGGCACGCTAACATAGGCGTCAGTCTCGTATTATCTGGTTTACTGGTTGGGGGAGGTCGGAGTTTGAATCTCGGATGGGTATTCTAAGGTGTTTTTGTTAAATCGTTTCCAACTCTGTCCTTCCACGCAAATGCGGGTACATTTCTTTTAATTTTTTACACACGTCATCGTTACCGCAATATGTAATTATGTGGGTAACCTGGATGGGTAGTAAGACGTAACCGAGCGAGGGGGGAGGGGGGGTTGTTAAAACAGCCACACACACAACGCTAAGCACAAACGCTTAAAATAAATGTATCCAAGTCTCGTTTAGCACCCGTACACACTTTTAAGTTCCCTTCAGTAGAAACAAAATGGTTGTGAACATCCTGTGCCACAAGATGTTTCTCAAAGCACTTCACGTATCGACCATTTGGTTGGTTGGTTGGTTGGATGGATGTGGACAACTGGCCTGATTTTCTATTCGAATACCTAATATTTCAATTAATAATGATACCAATATTGAATTTAATATGATTATTAGACGGGTTGATTAAACATTAATGTGTGAACTTCCTCATGGATAAATTATTGTGAACGTGAACGTTTTTTTGTTTTTAAGATTTTTAATGGAACTTTACGATCTAAAAAAAGGAGTTTTTTTACAATATTCTCTCTGTCCGTATATGTCTACCTGGAACTGCAGCCAATACTGTTTTATCAATTCCGTTCAATATTGATATCCATATAATGTATGTTATTAGGTCATACCTAGAGGTTAGGTCGTGATTTTAATTTTAATTGTAGCACACTTCGGTGGCCGCATAGTCTAAGGCGCTACTTTTTTGCTGTGGATTAGACTCCCGATGACGGTGAGATTGAGGTTCGAATATCGGTCAAGTGTATTGAGGGTGATTTTTTCCCTCTCTTTCTCTTGCTCCACTTAAATGTGGGTACACTTCCTCCGAATATAACCTTCCTAAAACTATTAGAGTAATTAGTACATAAGCGTTTTAAGCTGAAAGGGTAATAAGACGAGGTTCTTAAATAATTGTAATTGTAGATTTATAATTATGGGTAGGTTTTACTGGTGACAGATTCTTAAAAATAGGAAATATTTCGAAAATGACTCCGACGATTTTTTTTAAGATTGACAATTGGAAAATAATTTACATGATAAATTAATTCGTAGTTTAAAAAAAACACATTTAAAAGTGGTTTACAAGTAACTTTTTATTTTATTGATTAATTGTTACACTTTTGTTTTTAATAGTATATTTGAAGATGATTTTCAAAATATTATGTTATTTTTTATGATAAGCTTATTTAAGGATAGTTTTTAAAAACTTTTTTTAATTTTGTTCCAAACTATGATAAATTAACTTATATGAGGACGTATAAACGATTTTATCGTACCTTTAAATTACTTGAAGGGGTGACCTTGTGGTCTAGGGGTAAGGTGTCAGACTTCTGTGCTGAGGGTCCGGGGTTCAATCCTCGGTACCGGCACAGATTTATCTGATAGCCAAACCCTTCCTTCACCTCTGACAAGATGTGTATTAATCACAACTTGTGAATGTGAGGAGAATGCCAGGCCTCCACCGTGGTTCGGATTCCACGTTAAACTGTAGGTCCTCCATTTCATCTCACAATCACCCTACCATTACACATTAGCGCAAGTGCGTATAACCTGAACGGGTAGTAAGACGCGGTGCTAATAACAATAATAATAATAATAATAAATTGAACTGCTTCATCGATTTCAAAATGTAATTACTCTGTTCACATTGATGCAAGAGACGTCTCATAAAATGTATGAATATTAAATATTATATAATAACAGTCAACTCTGGTTATAATGGACCTCTATGGACTCAGATATTTTGTTCACTATGTCCGAAGTTCACTAAAACCTAATTTTTTTTTAATCTGAAAGTAATGGGCTAGTGACAAACAAAATAAGAGTTAAAATACAATATCTCTTTATTGAAATCTATTGATTAATCTTTTTAAAAGATCTGTTAAATGCTGTTGTTTACTGCATACTGCTTTGATTAATATTCTTCCCAGATCCTTTTCTAGAGTCTGTGCTTTTACCACACGTGATTCCAAACTATTCATGCATTTAAAAAAACTAAACTGAGTGGAAAAGTATAATTTTTTGAGTTTCAAATACCCTCTCGAATAGAGGGATTGGGGAAAACCATTACTAAACAGCCACAGGCTGTCATTCACTGTCCTGTAACTCCTGTAGGATTAGTACAGCTCAGAAGACTGTCTTCCTTTACCTGCCGCAGACAAAGGTATTAAAACTCAAGGCAGGTCAATCAATGACTGTTTAAGCTCAACCCTCTCTCTCCACATTCCGTACTTTCAGTCAAGCTTTGTGCTACCTAAACAAGAACTCAGGTAGAGATTCCGTGTCTTCAAGTTCAAACAACCATAAAGCTATGTGTTTAAGGAATTATGATGTTAGAATGACATTTCTTATTGAAAGCTTCAATTTTAGGTTCACTAAAACAGAAGTTGAGGGTTCATAATAAACAGATTTCTTAACACACATTGAAATGTATGTGGTGTCGAGACCCATGAATTAGGTTCACTGTAGCCGAATGTTCACTAAAACCAGAGTTGACTTTATAATTTTGAATATCATCTTCACCATCATCGTCAGATGATCAAGGACCCTTTTGATCATGAGCCGACTTCACCAACTGCCTCCATCTAATCCTATCCTGCGCCTCCGCTTACCATGTGTTCTCTCCCACTCCAATCCCCTCCATATCTTTCCTCAGTTCGTCCCGCCGTCTGGTTCTTGGTGGACCCAGAGTTTTCTCGACATCCTGGAATTTCGAATACAAACAATAAAAAATATAAATAAGTAAATATTACTACCCGCTTTAGTGATCGCATGGTTGCGTCATTCTCGCGGTAGACTAGACTACTGATGTCGGGGAGATCGAGGTTTGAATCTCGGTTGGGTGTATTGAGGTTTTTTCCCCAAAATAGTTTTCCACTCTCCTTCCGCGCAAATGCGGGTACACTTGCTCTAAATATAGCCTTTCTCATTCCTAAAGCAATTATCGTAATTAATACATAACCATGTAACCCGAACTGGTATTAAGACGCGGAGCTTAAATTTTTAAAATTATTATTTGTCATAGATAACATGATAATATTAAGTAATTATATAATTTTATATTAAAATCTGACATTTGACAATAACACTTGAAATTAACTTAAGTTAAATATACCCTACTTCTTAAAACTAAAATTGGAACTAAGGCGTGACATTTAAATAGTATTTTTACTAGGCTACTCTCTGGGAGCTACTGGATAAAGTGTTTCACAGCTTACTTCTAGTTTTATCTTATATACTAACTTTTAAAAAAGCCACAAAATGGATTGTGTTGGGCAAGAAGTATGTACTCTCCATTATTATTATTAATACTACTATGTGTTCTGTCTTACGGCAGGTCCATTCCTTTTGTCAGTGAACTTAGACCGCTAATGTGCCCGCCCTGTCTTCTGCCTCCTTCAACTCCCAGAATTTTCTTCTTTCCTCCAAGTCATCCGATATTTTAATCCTCCTTCTTCCTAAGCTCCTCTTTCCCTCAACCTTGCCTTCTATGACGTCTTGCAGAAGACAGTTCCTCCTAAGGATGTGTCTGATCCAGTTTGCTTTGCACCGAAGAATCATATAACAAAATGGTTCTCTTCTCACCCACTGTTCTTAGGACTTTCATTTGTCGCCCTGATCTTCTCAACAAAATTAAGATTATAGTGATAAAATGCATAATAGTGGACATTAAGGGCAATTTATTTGTGACTGTTTTCATTCCGATGCATTGCGCCGTACTGATCTGTGCTGAACTGAGCGGAACAGAATTAATATTGTCATACTTTTAATTTGTCGTTGATTCAATCATTTGATGACCGGTATAATTAGGTGTGCGCTATTATTAATGACTCCTACCTGATACTTGATAAGCTGAGGCTCGATCACTGACTGGATGCATTTGGAGACGGGGGAGGCTTTATTATACATTTGTATCAAGTCCGGGCTGGCTAAATCGGGGCTATAATCCCGGTAGTGTGCATTGAGAGTGATTTTTTCATCACGGAAACGTGAAAAAATTATCTCCAAGCTCTTATTTTTTCATCTCATTAATGTAAATATAGTCTGAATAGGTTAGTCAAACGTGACGCAAAAAAAAAAGTATTAATTACTAAGCTATATCTAGTAATTTTCATCGGAAGAATCTTATTCGACAGCTAGAAAAGTTACTAAATCTACTTTAACGTATTCATACGCCAAGTTATGTGATCTACAGTCGCCATTTCAATATTGACTCTTGATCTAGTGGTTACTAATTTTGAGGTTCCGAGTTCGATGCCCATGTAGTACCATAGGTATTTTTCTCGAAGGAGAATTTTTCCTTTGGTTGCCATGGTTTGGTTAATTAGGCTTAAGTTAGGTCCACGACTCCTACTGACACCTCATAACCATCACCATTATCATCATATCATCTCAACGGGATGAAATAGCCGTGACTACGGTGGTCCAACCTCAGAATGCTCACATGTCCGCCACTGCCTGTAGAAGACCAGGAATATCTAGCCGATAAACCCTGGTGGCATACTCTAAAAAAAATGCATTTTTTAAAAGGCTCTTCCTATAAAAATCGGACTATACTTTAAAAATGACGGGGAAAAAAATTCATGACGTTTTATATGCTGTCGTCAGTACTTTTTTTTTT
>CABFWB010001298.1:153667-171514 GCA_902151455.1 Timema bartmani
TTTTTTTTTTTTTTTTTTTAGTTGTTTGTCGTTCTTTTATTTTAAATACGCGTTATGACACTTTTATTCAAGAGGTGTTTTGTGTTCAATCGAGCCTAATTTTGAAAATAAAATGACCCAAGCGTTTAAAATTGGTTGGTAAAAGTAGAATCATGAACGCGCGATGTTTCCGTCTCTTCTAATTAAATGTTTTTCATCTCTCGTTTCGTTTTATTTTTAGTGTCGCTGTTTTTCCGGCGCCTCGAAGCTTTTTAATGCCTGGAGAAAGACTAAACATTAAAATTAATAAAACAACGATGCATAACCTGGAAAGTTGGAAACTTGTAATATAAATGTTAATTTACATTTTGGCCTGGTAAAGTTGGTTTAGTGGTTTTCATACTCGTGAATTTTTACTGCGTGGTCGGGGTTTCCATTATGAGCGGGTGCAATGGTTGTGGTTTTTCCTGTATTTATTTCTTCGTATATTTTCTCTTCACATAGCTCTTTTACTTTAATATTCACTTTCGTCCTATTTTCTTTGGCTAACTTGTTGAGGTCTCAACTACTCATCACACTGTAATTAACACATGCTAAAATAAATTAAAAACTATATCTTTTATTATTCCTTGGTGTAACTTTCTTCTATCATGTCTCACTATTCGTTATGTTTATACGCATGTATATCAATAAGGCTAAGGTAGTAAGGATGAGTAGGGTAGAACTTATATTAAATATACTCATATTTAAATAGAGAGCGTGTAAAACCAATTATGCAACAAAAAAAACTTAAGTATACCAGGCCGGGATTCGAACTGTGAGCTCCCCGTCGCCGACAAACCATACTGACGTTAAACAATGGGTATTGGTGTAACTGAATTGATCAATTCTATTGTAGAATTTAGACTAAATGTACCCGTATTTGTGTGTTGTGAGAGTGTAAAACCATTTAGGAAAACATTCCCTCAGTAAACCCGGCCAAGACTCGAACCACGAGCTCCTTACCACCAGCAAACTTGACTAAGTGAGCCTGATACTAAACACTAATGTGTTATCAATTGACATTATGCTACTAGCTGTTGCTTATCTTAACTTACTTTAATGATAAACACAACTTATATACTAATAATTGACCATAGTGAAGTAAACATACCAAATATCACAGTGATACATTTTTGGCCATCGATGAAAAATCAAACCCAGGGCATCTTAGATAAATAAAATGCTTTATAAACTTGACCAAAGTACAATGCTTTCGAATAACTAAACGGATCAGTAGACTTTTTTTTAAAATTTACTTTACATCAGGGCCTCTAAGGGCATAAACCGCATGTTAAACTTTCTATTATAAACCAAATCTAACTGGTGCTACCGGATTGGTTTTTATAATAACCTTTAATGAAATAAAGTACAGTACCGGCTTTGTTACCGCTATATCCTACTCTAGATTGAAACAAATTGTCTGCTTGCAGAATCTCAACATTCAAATTGCTATATTAATCACAAGTTGGAGTTAAGTTAACTTAGATTATTTTATGGCGCTGTGATATAATGACACCATTTTAATTTTGGACATGATCTACAAGTTGCGTCTTTCTACCCTTGCGCGGCCACAAATAACTGTGGAATCTTCTCTCAAACTGTGCCTGCTCTTTTTAGTGAATACGCATCCAGCCATTTCTTTAAAAGTTGGGCCTGCACTTCTATTTGCTGTGAGCCCTTCAGATGTACATGTTTAGGTTTCCACGCACTTGGAAAACCGGGAAAACCCTGGGGATTTTTAGTATCTGGAAAAAACCCGGGAAAATACATGGAATTTTGAAAAATCAAGTACAAATACTGGAATATTTATTAATTGGATACATTTAAGTGAAAGCTTGAAATAGTGGGTCTTTGTATGGATGAAAAAGTAAATTGAATAACTAAGCACGCTTATTCAAACATGTCTTATTAACCCTTAAACAAGTGTTGCGAAGCGACACTGATTTATTTACCCATCAATTTTAAATCTTCCTGTTTTAAACATGTTACATGACCTCACACCAGTCAATTTGATGAAAAATTAAATTTTATTAATCTCATCTTCAATCTAAGCTTCCTGGAAAAATAGGAATTCCTTCTGGAAATTTGGAAACAAAAAACAGAACATAGTGGCAACCCTGTCGTTAGCCGGTGTAGGCCGACTATCCCCTTATACAGCTAGTATATGCTACCCGCGCATCGGTCGAGCATAAAGAAAAGCCCGGGCCAGATACCTCACGGGGTCACAAAAAGCACATTGATACTTTTGATTATATTAGCACCGCGTCTTACTACCCGTTCGGGTTATACGCACTTACGCTAATGTGTTATGGTAGGGTGATTGTGAGATGAAAATGGAGGACCTACAGTTTAACGCGGAATCCGAACCACGGTGGAGGCTTGGCACATTCACAAGTTGTGATTAATACACGTCTTGTCAGAGGTGAAGGAAGGGTTTGGCAATCAGATAAATCTGTGCCGGGACCGAGGATTGAAACCCGAACCCCCAGCACAGAAGTCTGATACCTTACCCCTAGACCGCCATGTCACCCACATTGATACTAATTATCTAATTTGAGTTCCAAGAAGGTTTTTTTCCTAACTACATGTTTTTGCAAGGTGATACTGGCGGAGTTTCTCTGAGCAATACTTTCTTCATACGACCGAGTCGCTTGTAAACTCTTGTGTTACGTGCGGCAATAAATAAACAAGTACGCCTCTCACCCCAACTACGCCTTCAACCAATTTTCTCACAACTGTGTCTTCAACCAATCACCCTCCGAAATGTCTGCTACCAATCTTCTCTAGCTGTGTTGGAAGTTGTATAGCCACCAAGCTATAGATCTTAAATAGATTACAGAGCTATAGTAGAGCCCTATAGAGAAGTGATTTTCAACCTGAAGTACGCGACGTAGGCCCTATATATAAACAGTACGCGAAAATAATGTATAATGGTGGCTTTTTTTTTGCTCCAAATTAACCTAAGTTTAACCGAATATTAATTAGTAGTTCTGTCTATAGTAGACCTCACTCCAGCAAATCAAAACAAAAGTACGTTATGTTGAGAATGTTGTTGTTCTTGTCGTTACTGTACTAAGGGCATCCAAACATAAACCTAGAATCCAACATTAAACAAATATTACGGTTTAACAGCTATCAAATTTGACTTGATTTCTCATAATTATCACCTGCAGTATACGTGACTTGGCGTATGACTGCATTAATTAATAGAGCTAGCAGATTTTTTAAATGTCAGCTAAAGTTCTAATGGCATTCCAGCAATTTGTATATGGCATGGCCCATAACATTATTATTATTATTATTATTATTATTAGCACTGCGTCTTACCACCCATTCGAGTTATACGCACTTACGCTAATGTGCAATGGTAGGGTGATTGTGAGATTAAATGGAAGACCTACAGTTTAACGTGGAATCCGAACCACGATGGAGGCCTGGCACATTCACAAGTTGTGATTAATACACGTCTTGTCAGAGGTGAAGGAAGGGTTTGGCAATCAGATAAATCTGTGCCGGGACCGAGGATTGAACCCCGGACCCGCAGCACAGAAGTCCGACATCTTACCCCTAGACCGCCAGGTCACCCCCCGTAACATAACAATCGTCGCACGCTTGAAGTTACTGTGATGGAACTTTTGTTTTATTGTTTATACTTTCAACACGAGAGTTACTAACGATTGAATCTAATTTTATTAGGAATGAGCAAAGTAATAAAAAGGAAATGCATCATCGTTCATCCGGAAATAGGATGAAAATCATTCTAAGATTATTTTTTTTCACGCTAATTTTTGGGCATTTCCTCCATGCCAGCCCTCCCTCCTCCCCGCAGCATACCTCCGCCGCCAAATCCCTGTCTTTATATTAGAAAAAGTATTTTATAACCCTTGTTATAAACGTACACCAAAAAATTGTATGCACTATCAACATAATTATTGTAGGCAGCCAAGCCTAAATAAATTTCATTTTCACTTTGATTTACTAAAATAAAATTTCAAACATTTGAACTGAACATTCACTTTTTTTTTACACATGTGACGAAAAATATTAGGTTGTAATGTGTGGGTTTTAACTTTTTATTGACAAAACATGACGAGGCACGCCAACAGAACACGTGAATTACTCCCCCGCCTAGATACTCTCTCGCTTTATCTTTTCCCTTTCTCTCTCCCTCTACCTCTCTTCTACACATAATAATCTAATATCAACGGGGGAGCGAAATTATCAAATGAATGTGTAGTTACCGCATAGTAACAGCCAACAAAACACGCTTCCACATGATATTTCTGACAACTACTGTTTTGAAAAGATTGAAAAGGACAGGTTTCACGTAAAAACTCTTGAAAAGATCCAGGAAAAACTATAATTATACCGCTTCGGTAGCCGAATGGTGTAAGGCGTCACACTCGCATTAGACTGGACTGCCGATGACAGGGAGATTGGGGTTAGAATCTCGGTCGGGTGTACTGAGGGTTTTTTCCTCTTCAGTTTAGACAAAGATTTTACTAAAACAAAATTATTTTTTTCTATATTTAGTTAATTCAGGGTGTCCAACGACCTGGAAAACAGAGAATTATCATGGAATTTGCTGGGTCAGGGAAAAGTCATGGAAAATTAAGGGAATTTTATTATATTTCTAGAATTTTCCCATTTTATCTCTAAAAAAAACTCATTTTGATTTACAATAGTCAAAATAATACTTTTTTTTAAAAATTAATACCTACCTGGAATAAACTTCCACACCATTGTCCCTGTTGAGCAGACTAATATCACTTCTCAAGGTCAAAAAGTGAGTTTTGTGTCTTTCCACCCTTTTGCCTCGTGTCTTTAGCCAAAGTTGAGTCATGGTTATTCAAATGCGCAAAGATTTGATTAGGCCTACATTTTAAGTAAAAGGAACTAAGAATGACTGTCTCACAACTATTTTAAATTGTTCTTGCTTGAGGAAATCTTAAAATGGCTTAAAACGATTTTACTGAAATCTATTTTTAACTTAAAATAGTCCATTTCCTCGAAAGCGAAAATCGTTTAATCCCTTTATTGAGTGACCCAATTTCAAAATGTGTATGTATTTAGAAAAAAACACACTATATTAATCTTTGATCTTAAAAAAATATTTTCCTAATATACTGAATATTGATATATAGTGGTCTGGAAAAAGTAAATTGGATCTGGAAAACCTGGAAAAGTCAGGGAATTTAAAAATATAGTTTGGCTGGACACCCTGAAATTATTGCGCAATTTGCGTTTGGGCTTGCTGGTTAGAATAATTTGTATACATGCTTGTAACCCGAATAGACATTAAGACGTGCTGATAAAAAAAAAACCTGCATCGGTGGCTGCATAGTCCAAACGTCAAACTCGTCTAGTCTGTTTTACCGGTAAATTTTCAATCGGCTTGTGGCCTCTTAATTAGGTGAGGGAGCGGGTTTGGTGGAGGCGACACCTAGAGCCTATTACATACATAAATACATACATGATACACACATACATATATACATACACACACATACATACACACGCATACATACACACGCATACATACACACGCATACATACACACATATCTACATACACACATATCTACATACACACATCTACATACACACATCTACATACACACATACATACATCAAAGGGTTAACGCCCTTACGTGAGCGTCCAGCACTCACGGAAGGAGGAAGGAGTTAACTCTTCCCTCCGATGGAAACTGGCCAAGGTTTTTTTTACCAATTTCCCAGTGATGACAGGGATTGATGGAGGTAAGGGTGGTGTCATCGGTTCCAAAATTGCCCGCCGCGCATGTAAAAGTGCGTGGCTACGCTCGAAGGACACAGCTATGATGGGTTAGAGAAACCTCGCAAGAGGTATTTGTTCCCCAGACAAGTGGATGCCGAACCCTGAGGTGAATTTCCACCTTTGTAAAGTCTCTGACTTATTAAGGGTGTCAGTCTAGTTTACTTGGCGTTGTCCTTTAGTGTGTTGAGGGGTGGGAGGTGACATCAGGGGAGGATACAAAAGCTGTTAGCGAGTAGCCTACTTTAGCCAAACTTGAAATTATTTACACTGTGTTATTGATGCTATACTGAATTAAAATCCATACAAATAATAGCAATTAGAGATTAAGAAATGTAATATCATTAAATCGCAGAGAGAGTATTTATTTAGGTTTTGATTGTATCCATCTCACATCTCTACCGGTGCGGTGGTGGGGAAGTTGGGACTAGAATTCCGGTTTGGTTTATTGAGGGTGGTTTTTACTGAATGGTTTTCCCACTCTCCTCCAAATATGGGTACATTTTCTCTAAATTATACCTTTCTCATTCCTACACCATTCGTGCAGTTAAATGTGTATAGCCCGGCCAGGTAGTAAGAAACGGTAAAGGAAAAAAAATTCAACTAAAATCACTTTTTTAGCGTATGCCTTCAAGGTTGGTCGGCTAGATATTCTTGTGGCCTTCTACAGACAGTGGCGGATATGTAACCGTATTCTGAGGTCGGGGCACCATGTAGATGAAGCTATGTCATTCCGACGAGATTATCTGATGAGGATTATGTAGTGCCAGTAGAAGTCTTAAACTTAACTTACTGGTAACTAGCCAGACCGTGGCAACCATAGAAACAATTCCCCTTCGAAAAAAATACCTATGGTACTGCCGGAAATTGAACCCAGGACCTCTAGATTACTAACCAGGAATGTTGACAAAGAGGCTGGCCAAATCATCATTGATATTTTACCTGTGGGGTGAAGTGATCGCCTCAGGACCCGATGTTCGTAGGTTCAAACCCAGCCGAGGTCGACTGATTTTTCTTGAGCGATAAAAATCCGTAGCACAACTTCCTTCCGAGGGGAAGTGAATGTTGGCCCCTTGTAGATTGTGGCTTGTGAAAGAAGCCTGGAAGGTATGTGAAAATACCCTTCCCAGCAAAATTGGTGGGCCTTTCGTTCTCGCTTTGGCTCAAAGAAATTCTCGTGTGCTGGTATAATCAGTCGGTTCAAGTGCACGTTAAATGTCTTAAATAGTAATAGCATTGAATATGGTAATGTATATAATAGTTATTGATAATTAAAAAAATATGCATTAGTAAAAAAACTAATTTTAGGTCTAAAATAAAAATTATGTTTTATCTTTGAGGTATGTTTGACGTTTAAATATCTTGTTTGAACAAAATCCATCAGTTATTGTAGCCCCGGGGACAGACATGATTGTACGATTCACTTTTTTTTTTAAATTGGAAACATGAAACGTCAATATCCATCCGAATCGCAAGGTAGAAATTGTTCATGATAAAAAAATCTTTTAACTACTTTAATTATCTAAACCCCTCCTATATCTCAATTATAACATTTGGCCAGCGTTTACGGGAAGTTTGAGGTTAGATTCCCACTTGGGATGGTTTTATCATTCATTTCACAAGCTAATGCGGGTTAATTTATTTTGATATACCCTCCTCAGCACTACCCCTTTAAACAAAGTCCTTAATACCCCCTGTTTTTAACATACAAATAACCCACTACCTCTACTCCTACACAATTGACGTGTAAACACGACACGTCCTGCTAGTACAGGATGTCTGCTTGTCATGGAAGTCATGAAAAAGTCATGAAATTTGGTTGACATGATCCGATAGACGCTTTGTTCTATCGTCTCGCTTCTAAAAAAAACTCCTGGTAGAAATAAAATCACGAATTGAAACTATAGTTTGCTACTAAGTGCACAGGAACACCAGAATTATTTCCCCCCTCAACCGATCAATCTTTTTAACAGTATTCGTTCTATCAACCCCATCTCCCCCCCCCCTTTATTATTGTTGCTGTCACAGAGGCTTATTGTCTTTTGATTTATATCTACTGCTGTTGCTCTTCGCCCAGTAATTATTATACGTATCGGTTAGGATCTCGGTGACGGGAAGGTCAGGGTTTGAATTTCAGCCGAGTGCACTAATTTATTTATTTTCTAAATGTTTTTTTTTCCCTTTCCCTATATATAAACCAAGATGCTTCTCCTCTAAATTATACCTTCCTCAATACACACCCCATTAGCATAATTGAATGCAGAAGGCCGGACGTGTAGTAAGACGTGGTACAAATTTTATTATTACTACAGTAGCCCCATGGCTTCTTTGGTGCTGAGTGACAGCTCACAGCTGAGAGCTGACGGCTTTGAAAAGTTACCAGACACAAATTATGTATCCCTACGCCTAACCATATATCTGCAAAAACATGTGTTTAGCAGCTGTCACTTCTGACAGTCAAAATTTTGGTATATACCTAACTGTTTACTGTCAGAAGTCAGCTGTGAACTGTCAGTCAGCACCAAAGAAGCCACGGGGCTACTGTATGCTCTAATAAGGATACTGTTTATAAGGAAATTAAATTACTAAACTATAGTATGTTGGCTACAGACGGGGAAAAAACCCAGGGAAATGTTAGAGAATTTAATCAAAAATAAGGAAAAGTCAGGGAATTTTTAGGTAATTGACTAATTCTGCACCTAAAATCTAAAACAAAAGTGAGAGATTTGGTTTCTCGAGTTAACGAAATGCATTGCATAGACAGGACAATCTTTACAAAGATGGTTGTAGGGTGTTGGTTTTATAACAAATTTACACAGGGACACAAATATTACCTAAAACATCAAATACTGATTAAAAAACTTATAAGAATGTTGATATTTTATAGCTATTAGGATTGTTTTCTAAATGTGATCAATGTAATACATGTAAAAAATGGTCATTCAGCAAGAACAACTGCAAAAAGGTAAAATCGGGAATTTTTTAAAAATATTGTTTGGAAAACCTGAATAAATCAGGGGAATTTTGTAATAGATTTTTTAGACACTCTGTATGGACCAAAAATGCAAAAATAAGAAAACTTAATGATGAACATTATTTTTAAGGCGCTTTTAGATAAATCTAGTACTTGTCTAAAGGTGAGGGAGGACATAACATTTTGGAAAACTACCTCACGATACAATCATAGCCGAACAATTACATTGGTATAGTTCCAGATTTTACTCCAGAGGAAGGGGGCTTGCAAATGCATTTCTATACAAGCTAGAACTACTAAAATAAGTTATATAACGCTATACATACCTTAGAATTATGAAATTAAAGGTGTCCTCCCGGATATTAAACGTTGTTACCTATTTTCAACCTTAACTATTTTTTTTAAATTAAAAAAAAATAGATCCACCCCAGATTACACTGATCCCCCGGATTTGTCGGGTGTACAAACCCTCTTGTTAAATCACGCTAGTGCGATGTATACCTTATGGAAAAAATTGGGAAACATTGTTCAAAATTAATTTGCATTTTAGTATAAATAGGCATTTAAAATAATTACGATTTCTATAATCCTACTTTAAAAATGCATTTGTCGACAAAATATCAATTTAATATTTTATCCCTCGTTCTAGAGCCTTTGGTAAAATTAACCCAGCCTCTAGCTTATATTATAATGGTTTATACACGATTTAAATTTGGGATGTAGAGAACATATTTTTGGCCAAAATTAAAAAAAAAAAATCTTCATTAGAAACTTAGAGTATACTTTTCTTCACATGGTGATATCAACAGTTGTTGAATATCTGTAATGAACACAGCAGCATTAGGCGATTCATTTTTTAAATTAAGAGAAAAAAACTGTCATTAAATTTCAGCTGACACTCTTGATAGATGTTCAAGAACTGTTGATATTACCATATACAAAAATTAAACTCTATGTTTCTATTGGAGAAATATTTAATGTATTTTGATCAAAAAAAAGTTTTGATACAAAAACTGCAAAAATACTGCCCTTAACTTACCTTCCACCCGCACCTTAATCAAATTTGATTCCTCTAGGAGGGGGGGGGGGTATAGTCCAATTTTCACAAGACCAGTCTTGTCCGATGCCTTAGCTCAGTCGGTAACGTCTCTGTCTATTAAACTAAGGGTCCCGTGTTTGATTCTCGTTATGGCCGAAAAATGTGTTATTTCCACTTTCATGGTTATGGATTAACGGCCGGGGGGCTGGGTGTTGTGTCTTTACTCGGTTTAAGTTAGCTAGGAGGAGGATTTTGGAAACCGCACGTGGCCTTCCTGGTACGCGTTGATCAAGGAAAATGAGTAACGTAAACAGATTCTAACAAAAAGGTACAGTATTACTTCATAAAGCATATCATAATGCTTGTAAATCCATGTGATAATAATATCCGATTAGAAAAACTACGATATCTACTTTCACGCATTCATACGCCAAGTTATATGATCTGCAGCTGTCACTTTTGATATATATTATCATTACCTATGAAATAACTTTAGTAATAAAACAAATCGCTATCAATTTTGTTCGCAAAAATATTTTTATATTTTTAAAAGTTCCTTTCTCTGAAAATTGTACTACATTTGCTCGTGACTATACACAATATAACTCGCCCGGCGAATGTCAAGGTTGGGCAAGGTCTCTTCAATCGAGCCCAATCTCTTCCTCTCGGACTAAATATGGCTTCAATGGTCGTAGAACTAATAAAACTACACCTAAACGACCTTACGATGGCGCGACTAGCGTCCCGCTGTCCTGTTGGAGAGGAAAAGTTGGAACAGATGTCGCAACATTAGCGTTACTCTCAAGTCTCTGGTTGGAATCCTTGGCCATAGATGTCAAGAAAACTCAAGCAGGCCACCAGTTTACACTCGAGGCCTTTATGCCTATTTTTGGACGATACTTTATTCAAAAATAAATGTAAAGTAAAAATAAACGCAAATCGTTAGCACTCTTTTTAGGACAAAAATTCTTTTTCTGTGTTTGTTGTTTTAGGTAAAGTCGCCTTGAGGTTATACGTCAATGTGCTCCTATTTATTGGAAATTTCTTTTTTTGGGGGAAGGGGAGAGGGGTAACAACATTTTTTAATAACAACTATGATCCTCTCCTACACTTCCCCACCCCTTTCCTGGTCACTTCTCCTCCACCCCAAAAAGGCATCCACTTCAGGAATGTGTGTTCTTTTATATATTTGTTAACTCTATTTTGTTATTTTGTAACATCTTACTGATGTTATATGGTTCCTGAACAAGGTTTAATACGCACCTGAAAAAACTGTTAATGTCAGGGAATTCTGTTTGATAAAGAAAAATAAGGGAATTTTCAAATAAATTCTGGATTCTTTTTCCTTTCGAAACACGAAGTAGTAGAGGTATAACCCATTAGATTGATCTTCAACTCATACGATTTTGCCAAATCCCCAAAATATATATATTTAATAATTCCTATGTCAAGAATTTAGTAGAAAACCGTGGCAATAACAAGATTTTTTTAACCTTGTATATAAAATATTGGAAAATAAATATTTAAAAAAAAATCTGGGAACGTTCAACAAAAGAGTTTCATCAAAATTGTCGAAGATGTTTGTTAAAAAATAGTGTCGAAGTGTTTTTTGATTTAGATAAACACTCTTAATTTTTTATTTTTGTGTTCGTTTTCTTAGAATACCTTAGAATACCTTTATCACCGCGTCTTACTACTCAATCGGGTTACACGCTTAAGTACTAATTACGCTAATGGGCTAGGAAGTTGGCAGGTTTAATTTAGAGGAAGTGAGCCCGCATTTGCATGGGGGAGAGTAGAAAATCATTTAGGGAAAACTACCCCAGCTCACCCGACCGATATTCGACCTTCGATCTCCCCGTACTTGGCAGTCTAGCTCAACACAAAACTAGCGCGTTAAATAACTACGCCACCGAGGCGGGTAATACCTCTATTGACTGAACACTTTTATAAATACCAAATAAAACGTTTAAAATGTGCTCGACTGTTTATGAGACAAAGTAGGCCACATACAAACAATATGGTATTTATAAAGTACAAAACTAAGGTTGCCACGCACCTGGGGAAGCAGGAAAAACACAGTGAACTGTTTTGTTTGAGAATAGGTTCAAAGAATGCTCGTTAAAATTGGTCCACGAATTTGCCAGTTGTCGTGGACACCCAGCAGAAAAAATGGACAGGCAGGCTTTTTGGGGGCAGCCATCTTTAAGCGGATAACCAGGTCGAAAAACTATAGAAATACATTATTCACCTTAAGTTGAAATATTGTTCCTGCCAAATTTCGTTAAAATTGCTCAACGAATTTGATATTTATTGTGTAACAAACATTTGAAGAGATTGGTGTATTTTCTCTTTATTGATCAGAAGAAGAAAAAGGTTTCCTGTGTTTTACCTGAGGCATTTCGGACACAACGAAGAAAAGCTAAACTGAAAAACTAAGCACGCTTATTCGATCACATTTCCTTTGAAAAACTGGGTTGCGTAACGGCTACATATATGTATTTACCCACCAATCTCAAATCCTCCTGTTTTAAGCACCAATGGTATGACTTCACACTGGTCAATTTTACGAAAAATAAAATTTCATTCCTCTACTATTCTCCAAAGTGTCTATAAAAATTGAAATTACTTCTGGAAAACACAGATAAATCTGATTCGAGAAAATAGTATGGTGAACATGAAAACCTCACTTGAATTAAATGCCACATGATAATAAAATAATTAAAAAAAGAATTTTGAAAATAATCACCAGACTTTTTCTTTACATCAACACGTTAAAAAGTACAAAAGTAATGCCAAGGGTGTACCCTTCGCTAAACCCGAAAGGTATCGAGCTTACCTGGCACGTCCCCACTACGGCGTAGCTTATAAGATAGGACTAGAGGGTAATTTAGTCAAGGAAAGCTTGCTACCTTTCATAGTAAACGAAGCGTACACATACCTCCTGTAGAAAACCAACCCTTGTTCTAGTATTTAAGTCATGTATATCTATCCGTATTTGTTTATTTATAATAATTGATCTTATTTGTGAGTTTTAACTAGACTTTGTACATATATAGCTCTTCACCCAAAACACCTACAGTTAAAAATATTCTTGCCCAGGTGAAGAAATGCTTGAGTCAACTTTCTTGCTAGTACAAGTCCCGGGGTTTGTAGTAAAGTCTCTTTTTATGTAATTTTTGTACAAATCTCAGCTCACCATCTTTTTTTTAGAGATTTTAACCACGTTTTATATCATCTATAACCTTTGTCTTAATGACCTCCATACATTATAGATTGTGGCCTTGCTATTGAAAATTTGTGAACTATAATGACATATCCTCGGAAGTAAAAGATTTTATTAAAAAACTAATCAAAATTAGTTTGGTAGGTCTATAACCAAATAAATTGCTATCGAAATATGTGAACGTTTTCTGAAATTGCCGCTTCCGCTTTCAATATATTTGAAGTTTTTAATTGATATTTTTTACACAAATTATGAAAATCAGTTGGCTACAACTCCGGGAATCAGTATCATTTGGAATACTTACTTTAATTTTCATAATTATATTTATTGATTCAACCTAACTTTACGTTTTCTCTGGAAATTTTTTTTCTACACATAAAAAAAATTCTATATGAAACAATAATAATAAATAATTGTAAACATGCGTCATCGCTGCTCACTTAACTTCGCCTTGTGAGTTTGCGTTAGAACACCTATTCAGCACTTGTGATCGGCGGGTCTATATACGTCCAGGGGCTATACGTTATAACTTCGATAATATTGTCAAGACTTTTTTTTTAATTGCTTGCACACACACCTTAAAAACAACATTAAAATAATCAATATTCACTGGTGTTTTCTTTCGTCGTACATTTTTCTGGTAGTATTCACCATCGAATTTTAAATATCAAAAAAAGTTTAAAAGGCACGGTAAGGTACTGCACCACAATTCACACGAAGTAAAAAAAAACACCCTCAATCTTCGGATCTGGCTCGCATCCTTACTTAAAGGCTCAGAGTCCACATCATTAATATGCAGTCAAAACTACTGGCATCTTCCATCTTAAATTAATACTATAAGAAATTAATTTTTGCTTTAAAGACATTTAATTAGTTTAAAATCGATACAGCTCTGAAACTTCAGCTTAATATCATCGGTATACGAGAGGATCTTACATCTTTAAACACAAAATTCGACCTTTGTCTGAATAATATGTATATGATATGGCCAAGGCCTGAGACTGGATACTTCGCGATCTGGCTGGATTATTTCGTACATTGGCCAGCGAAATATTGATGTGGGAATGTTTAAATTCGCGTTCTGGTCAGTAATAAAAGTGCGAATTGACCACGACAGCTTGGTCATTGCCAGAAGTGCTTCTTTAATTCATGTGGTTGCGACAAGTTTTGACATGTTGATGTACGGTCTCGCCTTGGGTTTTTTCACTGTAGTAGTCCCAGCTCTAACCTAACATCGCTTTTATGTGATTTGTTAAAACTCACAAAATTATTATAACTACACGCAATTAAATATAAATGAGATAAAGAAAATTATGTGCTTTGTCCAGTTTCCTACGCGATCATATCAAGAACCGGCTGGTCAAAGACCGACCTGCTGGTAAATTGTGTGTGTGTGTGTGTATATATATATATATATATATATATATATATATATATATATATATATATATATATATATATATAAATATATATATATAAATATATGTATATATATAAATATATGTATATATATAAATATATGTATTAGTTTGGTTGGTTTAATTGGCCAAATTTGGAAGTGGCTGTTAGTTTCGAGAACTTGCTAATCTTCATGTTTTGGCCGTGACATTTGTACTAAAGCTTTCCTGACAACATTTTACGTATAATGTATTTTTAAAAAAAATCCGTAGGCTTGTGTCCCGTTTATTATTATAAATTAATATAACATTTTCTCGGACTTGATAATTAATATATCTATGTTTATAAAACTAAATTGTATTTTGCCCAATGTAAAAATTAGTTTGTATTGCTTTAAAAACGTATTAACTACGTTTGCAATAAATTAAAGAGGCAAGCTAAGATATAACCCCTCGTGTTAATAAATTTTAGCCAAAAATCACAAGTTTCTAAATGATTTTTAAAATTTTTATTCTACGTCACATATTATGTTAACTTTAATCTTGAAAGAATTTTATGTTTTTGTATCTTTTTTAGAAAATATCATAAACTTACGATGGTTGGGATATTCTTTAATACGGCTTGTAAAATTATTTCTGGAAATATGCACACGTCAAAATAGTCTATAAACAATAAAAATATATATGTATGTATATGTATATATGTATTTATATATATATAATAAACTATATTTTTGTAAAAATGCAGTGCAGGAGCAATTAATGCAGGGAGAGTAGAAATGTTGTGAGTATAGCTAATTGGAAGATAGGAAATATCATAAGATGGTAAATAAGTACCTTAGCAGAGCTAACATTTCATTGCCGAACCGTTTTATGGAGAAGAAGTAGCGCTCGGTTTCCAGAAGCAAGTGGAAAATAATTTCACGACTGTGTGGCTTGAGCCACAGCCTGCAGATTGCCGCCCACTTTCCGTCCCCCAAGTTGACGGCTAATATATTTAAATATATAATATTTAATTTTATAATAAGGGAATATATATTGAGTCACTTCGAGTTGGTGATATTACAGCCGTTGAATGATACTTAAGTCTCTATGGCGATTTATTTATTGATTTATTAATGTAGGCAAACAAACGCTGACAATGATTTCAAGACAAACATTAGTTTACAGTTATTTTATATCATAATCATTGTACACTCCGTTTACCCTGAAAGCTAGCAGTTTTACCTTGTCTATACCACAGTGGAATAATGTAAGCTAAGCTCGCTACCTTTCGGAGTAAACTAAATGTATGTTAAATACAAGGGCTACCTGCATCGGTGAACATGCGGACTAAGCTTTAAGCTCGTTTACTCTGATTTGTCAGTAACGGGGGATTTGGGGTTTGAATCCAGATCTGGGTGTACTGAGGGTGTTTTTTTCATAAATGGTTTTCCACACTTCCTCTACGCAAATGTGGGTAGACTTATTCTGAATTCTACATGTCTCATCCCTACTCTTCTAGTGCAATTACATGCTGATAGCCCGGGCGAGTACTCAAACACATAAGGGCTGTTAACGGTATAGTCCTGGCGGTAGAGGTGGGGAGAATAGCTAATAGGATAAACACCAGCATTAGCGGAAAGGGAGTTACGTAAAATCATCCTCATTGCATCCGGATTCAAACTCTTACCTGCCCGCCAATTGTGAACAAGTGAGATGAGAGAATAATGCCTCAGACCGTTCGGCCACCGTTTTCGGTTTCTTAGAGGATGGCTCAAGATGGTTTGTCTTGTCTCATGATTTTACTGTGTTGACTACAGATTTACATTTTTGTTTAGTCTTATATTTTATTAACTTTTTTTAACCCTCATAATTTTTATTAAAATGTTGTCAAAATGTATGTGGGCTTTTACGTATTTTCTCGAAATGATGTTTTAGAAACATGAATTTTCGTTTATTTCCTCGTCATATTGCTTACGACCAAATACAAAAATCCAGAACTGGTACGATTTAGAATGGTTAAAAACCCTGTGACTGCTCCTATAATTATATCGTTTACCGCCCTGTGCTCTGATCGCAATAATTCCTTCTATGCGGATGTGAAATGTTATTTATTTTATATGGGACGTCCATTATCCCTCTAGGAAGTGCGTAGGGTCTACTATCAGCTTCACTATCACTAGGAATATGTATATGTATAATTGTTTTGTTTTATTTTTATGACCCCCGTGGATTCTGAAGGCCTTTTTAATCTTATCTCACAGCCTTGGGCATAGTGTTATGTGATTCTTTTAGTAAGTACGATGTTTTTTAGCTTTGGAATAACTCTCAAACTTAATAAACGTAAGCTATTATATATATATATATATATATATATCCAAAACTGCATTTGCTAAATATGTTATACACCACTAGTATTTAGGCATGTCTACGACAAATTGGTAACAGCAACACTAATCAACCTACATAAACCTAACCTTCAATTGATAAGTGCATGGAATGTTTGGCTTTGTTTGTAAAAAAAAAGTATATTTTTGTCAGTTATTACGTAAGCGTAGGTGAAATGGGAGGGAAATAATTTGATTATATTTGTATTTAATAAAATAATAATACAAATCGAAAATCTGGTTTCGTTAGGTCCTGTCCCTTGGTCTAGACTATAAGTGTACTAAGTTTCAGCTTTCTAGGTCATATAGGGGCTTCTGGAGGGTGTGGAAAGACACACCCACATTGGGTGTGTGTATATATGTCTATTTTATTTATATATATATATATATATATATATATATATATCTATATAATGTTTGCAAACCCCGATCTGATGTATACATTCCTCTTTAGAAGCATACAATTGAAATTTATATCGTCCCTCTCATTCATATGTTTTTATACTTTTGTTAAGGTTGGATGAAAGTGATCGTGAGGCTATACTTTCAATTTAATTTTCTACATAATTATATTATGTTAATAGTGGCATTCAAACAGAAAAATGTTAAATCAAGATTTTTTTTAAATCCCTTTTTCAAATTCCGTGATGTTCATGATAGAAAAAAACAACTCTTGAGATTACATTATGTAGAAATTTAAAATAAACTTATCTACTGAATTAATATTATAATTTTATCTGTCCCAAAAAGTTTTTGATATAAAAACTTCAAACATATTTACCGCAAATCACGTTCCTCGTCCACTTATTAGATATGTGTTCATTTTAAGCTAAGTAGAAGTATTTTTTAAATCCAAGCAATTTCAATACAATTGAAAAATAAACAAAAATATATTTTTATTTATTTATTTGGTGGAAGCAGTTCACTCACACACAAGTAGTATGTTTCTAAATATAACCCGCGTGTTTGCGCGTGAGTGTTAGTTGACCCAGAAACAAGAAGTAAACAATGTGAATGAGCATTGGTTC
>CABFWB010001299.1:0-67201 GCA_902151455.1 Timema bartmani
CTCAAGATAGGTATAGGGTGTAATGAGGTGGACTGGATAGAACTAGCTCAAGATATAGTGTGTAATGAGGGGGCTGTATAGAACTAGCTCAAGATATGGATAGGGTGTAAGAGGTGGACTGGATAGAACTAGCAAGATAGGGATGCCAGGGATAGGTGGTATACTTTTGTAAGTGTGGCAATGAACTTTTGAGTTCCTAATGCCATATTAGAGTAAGTAAGTAAGTAAACACAAACCTTGCTATTATTAGGTGTTGTGTCTTTCAACAGGTCTTGTGTTAAATTGAGTCTTGTAGCATGTCCTATGAGCACCTTTCTTTTTTATACCTTGAATCTTCATCTTTTTTTATTGTCTTAGGTCATAAAACAGTTGCATTTGTGGTTTTTCCTGGTTCTTGTCTCCCTTCCATCTTGCTTTCTACATCACTCACACTTTTAAGTGTTAATTGGATGATAATAATAGGACCTATATTTTTATTATTAGTAATTTTACTTTAGTAAGAAAAAAAGAAATAAATTTTAATCCCAACTTATTTTGAACTCAAATGATTGAGGTGATTGCTTGGTTTGGTATTTACATCACTTCATTTTTGTGTTCCAGAAATACATCCTAAACTGAAACAAATGTTTTTAAAAAATGGGAACGGCTTCGAGTCAAAACACTGATCTTGCATCAAACGAATATTTGGAAAGATTTACAAGGAAAGATCCAATATCATCCAATGATCCATTTTGGAATAGATTCCTCTCGTTTTCATTCACACCACCATCTAATGTGTAAGTATCATAATTGATAACCAAAATGAATAATGGTACAAAATAATATTAAATCGCTCATGGTAGACTCTTTATTTTCCCAACTTATCTTGCCAATATAAAACTAAATGGTTGTTCCGCATTCTAATTTAATTTATAGTTGAATCTTTTAAAACAAATGATACCTATTTCAATTTTGAGGCATTGGGCCCACTTAATGTTATACTTGTAAGAAAGTGCAGGAAAGAGATATATGAACATATAAGAATGACAAACAGAATAAGGTTTTCATAATTAAATAGGGACACAGTTTTTACACTTTGCACTGCTTTCAAAGGACAAAGAACAGTGGCATAGTCGTAAATTTAGCAGTGCCGGAACACAAGGCTGTAGCCACACCAAAGTTGAAGGCAGGGGTTGGGGGTGAAAAAAATCTCACAAACATAAATGTCTCTAGAAGATATTTGTAGCATTTTTATGAGTAATGGTTACTGAGGCAGAAATTTACTTATCACACTTCCCCTTAAACTCCAAGAATTTGTATGGAGTACAGTAAATTTCATCAGAATTTATTGATTCATAGTATGAAAAAAAGTTATAACATAATATTGATATCAAATCAATTAGTTAGGCTAACTCAGAATTGCACAGTAAAAAAACTTTACTAAAAATTATTTTTAATATATTTAGCACAAGACAATTTTAATCTTCGGCTTGGCATAGTAAAATTTAACATAGTAAAATTTAATAATTTTCCCTGGCAAAGAAAGAAAAGTCCACAACCTAGGTTTATTTTAAAATAACTCTTTTGAGGAAGACGTTTGAAGGGTGTATTACAACTTTTTAAAAGATAAAATCAAATAAATATTTTTCTAGAAAGCTCACTTTTCCATAATTTATGTTTAATTTATTTGACACTCCTGCTCTCCATGATTTAGGACCAAGAATTCCAGAATGAAAATATAATAAAAAATAGAATTGGTTATTATATTTTATCTATAGGCAAGGTAAGCAAGACTAACTTACCGGTATTACAAATACCATTGCAATTAACTTTCCTTATTAAAAAATATAATGATTTCAACATATATGTAGCTATATATATATATAAATTTATTAAGGATGATGTGTCAAAGGTACAGAGACAAACTTCTCAAATCAACAAAGTATATAGTCTCTCTCAATATATATATATATATAGTCTTTCAATATATAAAGGCTATATGCTTTGTTGATTTGAGAAGTTCGTATTAATTAATTTACTAAAAAAAATAATTTCAACATATATGTAGCTATATATATATACTTAATAAATAAATATATATATATGTGTTGAAATAATTTTTTTTTAATAAGGAAATTTAATTGCAAAGGTATTTGTAGTGCCGGTAATATTTAAAAAAATTCTTTTATGACTTAATTATTTTATATTTTAACAATACAAGAATGCAATTATTTTGACAGTTGCAGCCAATGCTTCAGCCGGCCATAATTGGGTTGGGGAAAAATCACAACAAAATTTTGCAAATAATATCCATACTAAGAGAAAAATGAATAAATTACACATGTTTATCTCAAACCCATTGTGTGTGTGTGTGTGTGTGCATATCATTTCAACTGTGTGGACAAAAATTTGTCTAATTCCTGAAAATACAGAGGAAAAGTCACAATTGGGCACCTTTTTTGAGATTTTGGTCAATATTTCAACTATTTTTAAGGCTATGAGTTATTTATTTACTCCTTATGCATATACCCCAAATTAACATTGGGACATAGATCTAAAAAAATATATATTCTTCTTCTCTAGGTTGGAACAAAAAGCACTGGATGAGAGAATCGAAGGACTATGTCGGCAGCTTATGGTCAACAATTTGCAGTCAGGAAACTTTGGATCACTACTTCATGTTTTCCTTACACGAGCTTCTGAATTACTGGCATCTGCACAAACTGACAAGTTAGCGCTATTAATTTTTTTCTCAAAATAATCACTTAATTATTCTAAAAAATGGTCTGCACAAATGTTATCCCTATTAAAAACTAGTTGACCTGGCGGTCTAGGGGTAAGGTGTTAGACTTCTGTACTAGGGGTCTGGGGTTCAATCTTCGGTCCCAACACAGATTTATCTGATTGCCAAGCCCTTCACCTCTGGCAAGACGTGTATTAATCACAACTTGTGAATGTGTGGAATACCAGGCCTCCACCGTGGTTCGGATACCAAGTTAAACTGTAGGTCCTCCATTTCATCTCACAATCACCCTACCATTACACATTAGCCTAAGTATGTATAACCCAAACGGGTAATAATACGCGGTGATTATTATTATTATTATTATTATTATTATTATTATTATTAATATAATAATAATAATAATGATGATGATGATAAACCATTACATTTAATGTTAAATTACTAAATCTATTACAACTCTGATAAATATGTCTTTGTAATTTTATAAAAATAATGTAATTTGTACTAATTACTTTGAATAAAGATAATTATTAATATTGTTTATAAAACCAAATTTGATATGTCAACAATAATTTACTTGTCTGACCCCATCAGAGCCATTTTGTGGGTGTTTACAATACTCTTGTCACTAGCGGCCTTGCTCACGCATACATTGTACTTTCATCACACTCTACAACACATGCTATCTACTCTTGCGCTTTGAGTGCACTTGTTTAATAATATAAAATCCTTGTAACAGAGGACATTGATACAAAATGTATAACATGACCAATGCAGAACATGAATTAATACATTCAATTAGGTTTAGTATCATTTTGGACTATGGTTATCTTTAAAATGTGTGCAGCGGATTTATTGGATTATGAACGAAAGTCACAACTTAACCTTAATAAAATATGTTACTAACATAAAATTATCATGAACTTAACAATGAAGATACACAACATAAAAAACAAATATGATATGCTTACAAACAAGACTTCCATCAATGGAACAGAAAATGTGGTGCCTAGATCTAAATTAATATTAATGTTGAAGGGCTTTACTAACAGATATGACACCCACTTCGGTGGTAGCATGATCTAATGAGCTACTCTGGCAGTAGGCTAGACTGCCGATGACGGGGCGATCGAGGTTCAAATCTCGGTCAGGTGTACTAAGGGTAGTTTTTACAAACTGGTTTTCCACTCTTCCTCCACACAAATGTGGGTACACTACCTCTGAATATAATCTTCCTGATCCCTAAGACCATTAGTGTACAGTAATTAGTACATAAGCATATAACCTGAACGAGTAGTAAGGCATGGTGCTAAAAAAACCCTGACTGTGAATGTGCTGAATTTGTTAGTTTGTAAAATAACCAGTGAATGTATAGAATCACTTAAAGCAATGGTTTACTTAACAAATAATAGGATTTATATAAATCTACCAGTGATTTTATAACTTTCCCAATGCATTTCGGTAAAAATATGAAACATGAACTGTATTATCTACACTTACTGGTGATTTTATAAAATATCAAGGGTATATGGATGTGAAATACAGAAATAAATCCAAAATAACCTAACCTAACCTAACCTAACCTAGTTAATCTAACCTAAAATAAACTCTTCTAAGCTTGTCTACACTAACCTAACTTGCCTAAATTTACCTAACCAAACCTAATTTTGATGTGACATTCACCATTGGTTGATGGTGATTTTGTAAAATGTTCAGTGAGTATGTGAAATAGTAAATACATTTTTTTACATTCCTCAACTGAACCAGTGGCTTTATAGAATTACTGGTGATTGTACCAACTCATCACATTCAGCACATTCACAGTAGCATATATATTATTTATATGATTGATAATCATATGAATTGTATTTTAATGTAGGGCCTACACTCCATTTATCCTGAAAGACAGCAAACTTATCTTGACAGGCTACACTATGAACATTTAAGATAGCAGATTTAAAATAGGGAGAGCCATAGTTTAGTCGGTCAAGGCAAGACTGCTACTTTTCTTTCTAGGGCCCTTCAGATCTTGGGGGGCTTATTTTTACTGTTCCACTTTGTGCTCACAAACGTGTCTACTAATTTTGACATAATGTGCTGTTTTGCTCAAGATGGTAAATGTGCCCTAGTTCAAATTATTAAGATGAGTTATGTTTCTTTTGCAGGGTCCTCTCTTTGCATTATGGGAATTCAATTCTACTGTATAAATGGGGCGAGGAGGTGGGAGGTGGTAGGGAAATAGTTTCGGCACAAATTATTTATAATTCTTGCCAGATAAATAATCATACATCCATGGTTGTAAGGGTGGTATTTGACAGCGGCAGGAGGTTCTTTAATGCAAACATTGACTGAAAGTTACTAATTTCAATCTATTTGGTAATAATTATTATTTGCTAACTAATATTATATTATCAATAAAAAGTGTTATCAATCAAGTCTAATAATATTTACTTAAGGACTACTGAATACTTGGTGTTTTCATAACTTATTGAAAGAACAAAATATATAAATAAAACTAGTTGGTTTTTTGTTTTGTGGTTGGGATATCAAGAGATATTTTAGTGTAGGAATTAATAAGTTAATAAGTATTATATTCACACTTGTATCTTGTTATAACTAGCCACCAAAATTAAAAAATAAAGTTTTTATAACTTATTGAGTAAGTCATACAAACTATTAGTTTCAAAATAGTATGTTTCTACTTTGTAAACAGTGTAAGAATAAAACCACCTTGACAGTTTATATATCATCAATCACCCTTGTTTTGGCAGGGTCACCATCTTTTTCAGAAGAGCATGCTGCATTTTAGAAGGCCTTGTTTGAAAAGCTATTTTTAAATGAACCATGGACTCTGTTTCCACATAAAAGAAACATCCAAACAGTTCTTTTCATAAGTTCTTGTCTCAATAACGTAAAAATGGTTAATAATTAAAAAATAAACAGTTTGTGTGAATGTCCTGACTCCTAAAAGTAGCAACAACTCAACATTATGTTCAAGCAGATAATATGCTTGGCGAATGAATATAATATTGTAACTTTACTAGATGTCGGATACCACCTCTCCTACTGTCTATACAGATGTATTATCTTTCAATCTTTATAAATAAGCTTTTCAGTTTTATTCAGTTTCTAAATCTTTGTTATGTATTAGTATTTAGAGTTGAATCCATCTGATATACATTACAAACAGAGTCCCCATGGTTACTTTCAGCAATATGTTCAGCTGGCAGACTTACAATGCTCTGTTCATTTTACGCTGCCTGACAAAATATTTTGTCGAGAATCTTAAGGAAGAAGATTTGGTGCGACAGTTTGAAGCGCGACCTAAACACACAGATGGTGAGTCAGCCATTGTATCAGCTTACTCTTTGTCTGGAAAAACTGGAAAAGTCAGGGAATTTTAAAAGTGAATTCCTGTGGCCATCTTGCATTTGTGACCATTACATAAACTATTGATGAATAATTTTATATTTTTCATTCATTTGTTTGTTTTAAAGTTTAACTAATTATGATTTTAAAGAACTTATTGACTGTTTAATGAAACCTAATACATTTTATCTTGGGTTTTGTTTTCATTTATTACAATTATTGGACCAAAAATATGTTCAAGATATGAAAAGATTTTCTTTTTTCATTCTGATTTCTAAATAATATATAATGTTGCTTTTTAGGGATTTAGACCAACATAATTTTTGGACAACCATAAAAAAAAGGCGCCCAGACCATTAATATACCACTTAACTAAATGTGGATTTACATTTTACAAAAAAGTAATAATATTTATTTGGCTGCTATTTCTATTTTAATTAATTAAAATTAATTTAAAAATGACACCTGGACATGAGAATCAAACTCAAGACCTTAAACTTAGTACATCAATGCTCTACCACTGAACTATCAAGGAGTTATCCCATACCTACTCAGAATTATTCTTCACTCATAGTTTAAGGTTGAGTCTGTGATGGACAGGTTCTGAGTTGCAGATGGCTGTATTTGCTGTTAGCGCGTGATGTAATTGTTCCCTCATCTGTAGCTGACACTGTTCACACGTCCATCACAAACTCAGCCATAAACTATGAGTGAAGAATGACACTGAGCACGGGATGAATCCTGTATAGACCAGTGGTAGAGTATTGTTACGCTAAGCCAAAGGCCCTGGCTTCGATTCTCATGTCCAGGTGTCATTTTTTAACTAATTTAAATTAACTGAATTGTGGCTCCCTCCATACAGACAGTGTCATATTCACAATGATTTGCAGCCTGTGTGCTTATACTTAGGAATTAATTCAAACCAAATCAAAATTTTAAAACATCATGCCAATATTGGGAAGAAAAAACACTTATGCTTTCCATATTTTCTAAATTTCAGATCTAAGATTTGTAGGTAAAATAAGGATTCAAATCAGAATAAAAGTGTTTTCAGCCCATTGCTAATGTAGACAAATTTTGATCTAAAGTGAGGATCTTATAACCAAGTTCACAAGTACCAGTTCCTGTGTTGTATGGACAGAATGCTCGGCTCAAGAGCAACGTCTTATAAACCTGTTACCCGCCTCGGTGGCGTAGTTGGCTAATGCGCTAGATTCCTGTTGAGCTAGACTGCCGAGTATGGGGAGATCGAGGTTTGAATCTTGGTCAGGTGAACTGGGGGTGGTTTTTCCTAAATGATTTTCCCCTCTCCCTCCATGCAAATGCGTTAGCATAATTGGTACTAAGCTTATAACCTGAACGGGTAGTAAGACGTGGTGCTAAATAAATAAAATAAATAAAAACCTGTTTCTATTTGTACAGGCAGCCACCATGAGGATGAGCATGTTAACCGCATGGAAGTATTTATGGACTCTCTCATAGAGATCATCGTCGACGTTCCTGTTAGGTAGGAGAAAAAGAAAACATTTACATTTTTTTATTCATAAATTTTTCATGTGTCACGTTAAATCACATTACTCTTTAAATCATTGATATTACTTTACTCTCATGTTTATTTTAAATTATGCTAACCGGCATCGTTGATCACATGGTCCAAGGCGTCTCTCTCACAATAGACTGGATTGCCTGTGACGGGTTCAGGGTACGAATCTTGTTTGGATGTACTGAGGGTGGTTTTACCTAAATATGTTCTCTCTCAATTCACATTTGGGCACATTTTTTATTAATTCTACCTTGTTCATTCCTTTCTCATTAGTGTAGGCCTATAATAGGTACATATATGCAAATAGCTCAGTTATATTTTAAGACACTAAAAAGTTATCTTAAATATTGCTTTTGATCTCAAATTCATTATTTAAATAATATTTTTTTATATACTGGTTTAATATAAATTCAGGCAACTCTAAACTTATTCTCAGGGGTCTCAGTGTTTCACAATAATGATCACGTTTTGATAAGCCAAAATGATTCCAGGCCCTTAAAAATATGGTTTTTGGTTGTGTACATTCCTAACTATAATTTATTCTTTGAGGCATCTAGTTCAATCCCAAACCCCTCCTTCATCTTTGAAATGTCTTAATCACAACTTGTGAATGTGGGGAATGCCAGGCCTCCACCGTGGTTCGGATCCCACGTTAAACTGTAGGTCATCTGTTTCACTTCACAATCACCCTACCATATCACATTAGTGTGTGTATAACCCAAACAGAAACTTGAAGGACTCTGTGAAGGAGTAAAAGGGTCTAGTGCCAGGGTGGGCAACCCTGTCGCCAATCACAAGTGGCGAATTGACCATAAAAGAGAATTTGAGTTTGACAGCTCTCACAGTAAAATAAACCTTTTCCTGACATCGTGTGCTGGTTTCAACTTGATATTTTCTGGCATATCATTGATTCATTCTGCTTTTTGAATAAGCTCCCTCCCTTTACCAGCACTTTATTTCATGTCCATCTTAAAACAAAAATACTGTCACATTTCGCTATTGTTTTACACTTTCATTTTGAACAGTTTGCATCATTTGCGTCTGAGGCAGTTGTAGCTGAGTAGTCAAAGTGTACATGTTTTGAATAAACGTTTTTTAAACAGTGTGTACCTATGTTGTTTTAAATGTTCGATTGAGCAACCAAAATTCTCAATTTTTACTTGATGTGGCGAATTTCACTTCTCATTCACCACATCTTGTAACCTCATTGAAAAGTATGTTGCCCACCTCTGGTCTAGTGACATAATTCTATATAATTATATTTGAGTTAGGATATGAAATACATACAGTAATATTTAGTTTTGCTACTTTTCATAAAAAGGTTAATTTAACCTCACAGTAGCCATGAAGTACTTGGTTATTTATACTTCAAGCAATTGATATAACTCATTGAACACCGTACTAAGAATGTTTAATATTTAACTAAACATTTGAAAGCATTATTGTTAATTTACTGGCATGTAAAATTCAACTCTAATGGTTTTGAATGATTTGTGGATTTAAATAGTCTTTTACAAACTCGCTATAGCAAAAAATTGTGATTACCATTTGATTAGTTATCTACTAACATTGGTTCTTAAGTATATTCAGACATCATGAAAATAAGTTAAGAGCATGCACCATGTAGCAGGCCCAACTCGGCTCCAGACTCGTGCAAAGAATGTAGTAAAAGGAAAAAATAAAAAGACCAAGCTATGCCAAAAAGAAATGTGTGCAGTGCATTCATATTAAAATGACTACTCGAAATTTTACGTGGCAATGATGGAGAACAAAGCAACAAAGTTTCTTGTTAATAACTACATTATGTCCCTACTATGACAAAATGAAGATTTTCTTATCAGGGAAGCCATTCTAAAATGGTCAAAAACCACTTTTTCATTGCAATTTTTATCCAAATATTTAATATTTCAACAATGTTCTATATTAGGAACATCTATAAACCCTTTATCTCCATTAATGTTTAATCAGAGATGATCCAAGTACAATATTGTTTGTGTAAATTTACGCTTTCGAGCCGACTGTATCATAGAATTGATGGGCATGTGATGCACACTTTTAATGGTAACTTTGAAAATACTATGTATATTTTTTTTGGGCAGAATCTGTTAAAAAGAAATTTGTTTATTTTACCATGTTGAGTACTTATGTGTTTACTATTTTTTCGTTTCAGGGATTTCACATATCCACTTCATCTAGAGTCTGTGAACACCCTTTTAGTGCTACTGTCGGTGCAAATGTTCTCTCAAAAACCTGCGGCCAAGTCCTGCATTTACAGGTCAGCCCATTTGTTTTTAATTATATACCCCTTTGGCCAATGGTAACAACGTTAAATCTAAAAAATTGTTATTGAAATTACAAGTTTAAAAAATATTTTAAGATCTCAGGTTTGGAATTTAAAAAAAAGGAAACATCTCTCTATTTAAAAAAAATATATTTCGTGTATTTATTTATATTATAATTATATACATACATATTTAGATTATAAATATTTCAAATCTGAAAAAAAGAAAAGATTATAACTAATCATCATCATCATCATCAACAACAATAACTGTTTCTAGCTTGTGGCCAAGAATCGCTTCGCTTCATTTTCTTAAGGATATACTACTACTACCACTACCACTACCACCACCACTACCACCACCACTACCACTACCACCACCACCACCACCACCACCACCACAACCACCACCACTACTTTGTCATATCAAGAGAAAGTATTATGATTGTGAAAAAAAATCAATCTCGAGATTATGATGAATATTTACGTTTTATGTGACCATGAACCCAAAAAAGTGAATTCTACAATCCTGTTTGTCCCTGGATCCTAAACAGTTGGATGGATTTTGTTCAAACTTTATATTTAGATTATATAGGGCGATACCTCGGGACTTTTTTTTATTTTGACCCTATCCCTCAAATAAAGGGTAGGTTAAGGGTACTAATGAGTAATTATTTTTATTCCAAAATATTTCAAAAATCACTAACGATTTTGATTAAAATGCATATCTAAGATCTGTTCAACATGACCAAGTATAATTAATTTTTGGGCAAAAATTCGTTGAAGGATAGTTTACTGATGGGAAATTTTTGAAAATTCAATATATTTTTAAAATATCTAACGAGTTTGCTTAAAATGTATATCTAGTATGGTATTACAAATAACAATGTATTCTTATTTTGGGGATGAAAATTCATTTATGGGTAGTTTACTAATGACTGATTTTTCAAAAACTTGAAATATTTTACAAAATGCTGTAACAATTTGGTTCCAAATGGGTATCTTGGGAATGTTTAACATGACAATTAATAGTGTATACTTGTTTTGGGGGCATAAACTAATTTATGGGTAGTTTACTGATAAGTGATTACTGATTTTTAAAAAACTGGAAACATTTAGAAAAATTTCCCTAACAAGTTGGTTACAAATGTGAATCTTGGGAGAGTTTGACATTAAAAATAACCCTATATAATTGGTTTTGCGTAAAAATTTTACAAAGGGTTGTTTATTTATTTTTACAAAGGGTTGTTTATTGATAAGTAATTTTGGAAAATTTGAATGATTTTTAAAATGGCTCTAACGATTTTGCTTGGAATGTATTTCTGTAGAGTGTTTGAAATGAACATGACAAATAAAACTGTTTACTTGTTTTGGGAAGGGGAAGGGATTCAGTTATTGGTAGTTTGTTGATGACTTTCTTTTTTTTAATTTGAATATATTTAAAAATGGCTTTTGCGATATAATTCAAAATGGGACTTGTTAGTTTGTTTGCATTATAAATAGTTTTAGGCCTATAGATTTGTTTTTAGACAATTTGAATTTTTTTGAAATTGGCTCTGAAGATTGAATTTAAAATGAGAAAATGGAAATAGTTTTTCTTCATGGATAATAATAATTTTTATTTTTACAAACAAATAATTTTATGGTAGCTTACAAATAATTTATTTTTGAAAATTTTAGTTTTGTCTAGTNAAATAATTTTATGGTAGCTTACAAATAATTTATTTTTGAAAATTTTAGTTTTGTCTAGTATATTTAAAAAATAATTGTTTGAAATTTATATAATAATAGTGTTTATTTTGACTAACAAGATGATCCGTTTGTTTTTATGAGGAAAACATAATCAGGGTACCTAGTTAACTCATAACCTATATTTGAAGCAATAGTACACCATATGAGAGAGTTTTTGCGATTGTGTTGTACCATTTATTTATTGTACTAGTGGCATAGTCCAACAGAATAATTATTGGACAGACGCAGACTATTAATTTATATTTAACTAAATGTGAATTTATGTTAAAAGTTATCATATAGCTACAATTTCTAATTTCTATTTCAACTTAGCATTAACATGAACAAAATCAAAATTGAATTAAAATAGCATACAAATGGGTAAAGTCAACATCCTGAATGCTTGTAATTCTTGTTAAGATCCGGATTCTGCCTCGAAATTCGGGATTTGTTAGTTAAATAATCTCCTGATTTTAGAAAAAAAATGTATTCACCCAATCTCTTGCCTAAAGTAGCATGTTTGCCTCCCACTCATATCATAAACCATATGAACTGCTCTATCATCCTCTTTGTCTAAACATTAATAGAATGACTTTTTATGGCTTGGCTCTGATTTCAAAAATATGGTTTGAATTCATACTGTTCGAGTTATAATTTTGATGTTTACCTCTTCACTTTGTTGAAACCAACTGGGTTTTATGCAGGAGCCTGATGCAGGGTCGCTACTCAATACATTCGCCTCTGCTTGTCAAGACTCTACTGCAGCACTTCATTGACCAACAGCAGGCCCCACCTGGTCTACTGGGCCACTCGTCTGGTGGCAGTCTCGTCATTGGACTCGCCTGTATGTACACACATGTGGTAGTTTCTTCCCTCAAATACTGTTCTAGAACACAGTAGATTGTTCATGTTTTCTTTTGATGACATAACTGCTTATTTTTTAGGGCCTTTTCTTAGCTTTGCCTAGGAATGTCATTTGTACGTATACTTAATCAAAATATACGTATCACTCTATAATTACTTACTTTATCTGCATACATGATTGTCTTGTTTGGTAGAGCAGGGTTTCTCAAACTGTGTGGCGCGAGGAGATTTCTGGTGAGGCGCCGGGTCGGAAGCAAAGCAATGTTAATAAAATAAAGAATTTATTTGTTCATCATGAGCCTTAAGTGATATCTACCTCACGCATAGGCGTGAAATTTAAAAAAATTATAGATTCTTTGCACGAGCGTATGCACCTTGATGCTGGAATATTTAAATTTCGATTCTAGATTTTTTTAAATTAATTAAAAACCAAGTTGGAAGCAGCCACTTTCAAGTTACTTTCCACTTACAATCATTAAATTAAAAACATTTCTCCAAGGCGACGCCGGGAACTACTTCAACTAATCAAAGTATATAGAAATCAATTAAATATTGCGTGCATTCTTTTTTCTCAAGAATGTGAGGCTCAACAATTACTTTTTAATGTTCAATGTATAAAAATGAGGTGGCCCAATGGCTAAATAATTTTATAGTAAAGTAAATTGATAGAACTAAAGAAAAAGGAAAAATAAACTACTAAGAGTAAATTTGGTGAAGAAAGCCCACCTAGGGAAAGAGAAAAAATGTGGGAAGAATCCAATGCACAAAAGTGACATCTTCTTCCTTTCTTCTGTCTTCTATAGTAGAAATAGTCACACACACATTTTAACACAAATAGAATAATATTTCGGCACTGTTGCCTTTATCAAACACAAAGAAGAGAGAGAGTACAAATAACACAAACAATGGATTACTCCATTTTGAATTTAAAATCAAATCAAATTTTAAATTCAAAATGGAGTAATCCATTGTTTGTGTTATTTGTACTCTCTCTCTTCTTTGTGTTTGATAAAGGCAACAGTGCCGAAATATTATTCTATTTGTGTTAAAATGTGTGTGTGACTATTTCTACTATAGAAGACAGAAGAAAGGAAGAAGATGTCACTTTTGTGCATTGGATTCTTCCCACATTTTTCCTCTTTCCCTAGGTGGGCTTTCTTCATCAAATTTACTCTTAACAGTTTATTTTTCATTTTTCTTTAGTTCAATTTACTTTACTATAAAATTTTTAATGTTCAAGTGAGGCTTGAATGCATAAAGTTTGAAAACCCCTATGATAGATCATCATTCTTGCCATTGGATGGGTTAGCTTGCAGCCTGATCAACTGCAATGATCAATGATATCAGACTTCATTGTTCAGTCTGACCAGGTGTTTCAGGGTGATATTTTCTCTTCAAATGCTTGTGCAGTTTCACTTAAAGACTCTGATGTTTTTGAGGGGATGTATGGACCAGCTAAAAGCTGTGTATTTCAAGTTAGAGTTGGTTTGTGCTATAGCAAACTTGTGATTGTTTTTTGATGTCTAATTTTTTTATGGTGAGGGCTCATCCGACTTATACCCAACCCCCAATCTGGAGGACCACCCCTCAAGGAGGTTACATATTGATGAGCTATATATCCTATAATCATCATCAGACATTGTTAGGATAATTAACTTTCACAGACTGCAGTAGGCAGGACATGCAGTACAAATGGAAGAAAAAAGAACCGCGCTAAAGCTATTGACTGGAAACCATAATGGAAAGAAACCGCTGGTAAGACCTAGAGGCAGATGGTAGGATAGCATTAGAATGAACCTAAATTATGGGTGGTCAGGCACCCAAAATTTCGGGCAATAAATCAGGCATCTAAAAATTCCGGAATGTCGGGCGAGTATTTTTTATGCCTATATTTCGATCGGGCATCTCAAGAACTTGGTAAGTATATAATACCATGTTAGTACTAACCTCTAATTCAAACTTTGAAAAAAATAGTGTTTAACTGAACTTCATAGTGGAATTATTTCAATCCAAATAATATTAAACAAAGGTAAGTATTATTTTTTATGCCTATATTTCGATCGGGCATCTCAAGAACTTGGTAAGTATATAATACCATGTTAGCACTAACCTCTAATTCAAACTTTGAAAAAAATAGTGTTTAACTGAACATCATAGTGGAATTATTTCAATCCAACTAATATTAAACAAAGGTAAGTATTATTTTTTATGCCCGTATTTCGATCGGGCATCTCAAGAACTTGGTAAGTATAAAGCACTAACCTCTAATTCAAATGTTGAAAAAAACAGTGTTTAACTGATATTCATAGCTGAATTATTTCAATTCAACTAATACTAAACAAAGGTAAGTCTATTATTTTTTATTAATTTGTAAATTATTATGTTTGCTTTCAACAAAACTACGATAATATTTCTCACAGGTTACAAATCTACAACATAGCGAAATCAAGATTCCTGCGATTTAATTTTCTGTATCAATGCCAACAACGTAACAAATTCAACATTTCCACATTGAGATTTTTAGGCCTTATGCTTGCGAAAACTTAATTTAAATTAGTTTTCTTTACACTTATTTAATTTACTATTAATAGCCAGATTTGTTAGGAACAGAACTTTCACAAAGCAAAGTGAAATCTGCTTTAGTATTAACTATAAATTCTTGAGCTAAACTAACCATTTTAATTTTTTTAAATTTAATGTGACTGTTTTAACTTTTAACTTGTAATTTGAAATTTAATAGAATAGGCTTGTGACAAAAGTTGTTTCTATCTTCTTTTTAAAAAAATTAAATTAAACTTATAATTTGAAATTTTAGTCCTGTGACAAAGTTGTTTGCAAAATGAAATGCCCGCCCGGATCTACCCGTGCCCAAGTGTAATTTTGTAATCCCACCCAAGCCCGCCTGATACAAATATTTGCTGCCCGACTACCCCTACCTGAAAGTGATACGATGTAATAAGATGAACTAGATAGAGCTAGCTTGAGATAGGAATAAATGGCATACTTTTGTAAGTGCAATAATAAACTTTTGAATTGTTAATGCCATAGAATAATCAAGTAGGTGTGTGCTGATAATTAAAATAAACTATTCTTATTTTAAAACCTATTGCACCATTTGCAATATTGTCAAATACTCTCACCTTTCATTAATAGAAATTGCTCATCTTTTTACCTATTATCATGAGTTATTAGTATATTTTGATTGATAGATGGATTACCAAGTGAAGGGATAGTATTTAAGGGATACACAAAATTTTAACTTCAACTTAATAAACATTTACTTTACAGTGATCTTGACAAAATGTTTACCTTACTAAACAAAACTTTATCAATGGAAAATAAAAGGGCACATTTTTGTTTTTTTAACACCGTTTTGGGTTATGTACTAATTACACTAAAGGTTCTATGTTTAGAAGAGCATTAGTTTAATTAGAGAAAGTATACCCGCATTTGTGTGGAGGGAGAGTGGAAAACCATTTTGGAAAAACCACCCTCAGTACAACCGACCAAGATTCGAACCTTTATTTCCCCGTCATTGGTAGTCTAGTCTACTACGAGAGTAGCGCCTTAGACCATGCAGCCCCCGAAGTGGGTATGATTAAAATAGGGAAAGATAAATAATAAGCCCTGTCCTTATATAAAGGAAGATGATTCCTCCGTGCTCATTTGAACAATGTTCTTGGCATGTCTAGAGTACTTGCTTATACATTTGGTGGTTTTTGTAAGATTTATTGAATTCAATGATTCATAATTTTTGTTAGAGATGACCAACCACTAGTAAAATAAGGTACTTTAACCTTTGAGCAGGTGCGCTAGCATATTTGACACAAGCATGTGCCTAAGGGTACTTTATACCCCAGTCAGTGTTCACAAAACTATTGGTAGCCTACCTTTATGAACAAAAAATATATTTTGTTATAAGTTTTGTTTTAATTTTAGTTCATTTAAACACATTTCACTAAATAAAATCGAACAAACTTTTAGATTATCTTTACTGTCTTGTTAGTAAATATAAAGTGCCATCATTAATTATTTATGACATAATGTTTTTATAAGAGGGATATAATTCTAGACTAGGGATGTGCAAAGCTTGGAAACTTTAACTTCACTTGAATAAATCAGTTTTGACCTTGCTTTGAAAAAAACAAAAATTTCCGTTTTTAGTTTTGATTTCATTTAAAAAAAACTCTGACTTTGACAATTATGAAGCTTCGCCATTAAAAGTATTGACAGCTAAAATACTCCATTTATATTTAATTATCGCCATTTGAATCTGTTGATAATTAATAAACATATGAACTAGTTATATGCAAATATTTGAGTATTCAGACTTTCCTTCAGATTTAAAGCTTCTTGAAAATAGATTATTTCTTTGGCTTGTATTGTGTATCTTGTGATGGATTATGACTCATTGATCTCTTCTCTCTACTAGTTGGAGATGTAATTTGTTAAATGAGTCTGGTAGAAGGTCAACACCAAGTGAACAGCTGTGCTCCAGACAGACAGGGAATTGAAACGAAGGGTGGGGTGGTTTACATTCTTAAATCTGCACATCCAAACCTATTTTCACAAATTATTTTTTTAAACTCTACTTAGGAATTAAAAATCAAATAGCCATATATATGTTTTACTATGGATTTAGCCACATCTAGATATCATATTCTGAAAATTGAAAAATGACACCTGGACACGGGAATCAAACCCGGGACTTTTGGCTTAGTACGCCAATGCTCTAACCACTGAGCTATCCAGGAATCGTCCCATGCCCAGGGTCATTCTTCATTCATATTTTAAGGCAGAGTCTATGATGGACTTGCGGAAATCGTCTACAAATGTGTGATTTATTAAGATCACAAGCTATCAAAGTACGCAGCCACTTTCGACTCAGTAGTTGGCTTATTGCTACTACTTGTACAATATGAGTGAAGAATGACTCTGAGCACAGAACAATTCCTGGATAGCTCAGTGGTTAGAGCATTGGCGTACTAAGCCAAAGGTCCCGGGTTCGATTCTCATGCCCAGGTGTAATTTTTCAATTTTTAGAATATCTACTTAGGAATGTTGAACTGTATTGTTATTTTCATTGTGAAAGCCATATTGTGATTCAACCCTTTTATATTTTTCTATCTTTCTTTCCTTTATGTTTTTTCTATATAAAATATACCTTATTTCATTAAAATAAAACGAATGTCATATTGGTTTTTTAGTATGATAGTTAAGTTTTAAAATTGTATATTTATTCAACCCAAGCTCGACCCGACTATCGGTAGATCTATGAAAGGCTCGCTTGAGAACGACTCTGACAAATCTGAAGTAATTGAATTATATGTTGTAGTAACAATTTTATTTATCAGATTAAAATGAAAGATAACAATTATTAATGGCGCAATAAAATAATTTCTATGTGATTTTAGTGTATAATGCTATAAAATTAAGCCCAATATAATATATTTAAACACAAAACTATTGAGAAAAAATATTCAAGCTTCGATTCGGCTTGGAGAATATTTCAAATATTTGATATGAGTTTGTTTTGAATTGTAAAAGTGGACTTCACACACCGCTATTCAAGATTATTAGAAAAGACTCACTGTTTTGTCTATTATTTGGCTAAATACTAATACAAATAAAATGTGAAGACATTTACAAAATAAATCTTAACAATGTGGATGCTCGCGGTGGCTTAATGATTTTATAACAAGGGAAATTGACTAAAATAAAGAAAAATAAAACTAAATTAATAAGTGGAAATTTAATGAAGAAAGCTCACCCAGGCAAAGAGGAAAAATGTGTGAAGAATCCAATGCACAAAAGTGACATCTTTCTTTCTTCTGTCACATAGAGTAGAAGTAGTTGCACCCAATACAAAAATCTAATGTACATTAGAAATACAATATATAGAGGTAAAAATATTTTAAAAAAATTAGGGACTAAAATTGTCCTTGGTCCTCATTTGAAAATTCATCATTCAAAGTGGCTAATAATTCCTTATTTTTCCTTATTAATGATAATGAGTATGTGCACTTTCTAAAACCAATTTTTTTTTATCATCACACCACTTAGTTACTAACTTATTTCTAATGTATACAAAACACCTAAAACTCAGAATGTAAATTTACAAACTATAACTTTATATTTATTTATCTAGCACCGCGTCTTACTACCCGTTCAGGCTATACGCTTAAGTACTAATTACGCTACTGGATTAGGAATTGGGAAGATCGAATTTAGAGGAAGTGAACCCGCATTTGGGTGGTGGGAGAGTGGAAAACCGTTTAGGAAACCCCCACTCCCCAGTTGACCCGATCAAGATTCAAACCTCAATTGCCCCGGCCTTGGCAGTCTTGCTCAACATGACTAGCGCGTTAGCCAACGACGCCACCTAGGCGGGTATATAACTTTAAAGTAGGCTGAGCCAATCAGTCCTATACAGACCATTTGTTATCGATCATTTGATTTATTTTCTTAACAATACTACAATGATAATATGCAAAATGACACACAGTTTTGAATATAAACAATTCTTTGTTTATTGAATTCATAGTAAAAATAATAATACTAAACATAAGAATAATAATCATAGTAGAAAACTGAAATTTGCTTTGTAAATTTTGAAAAAAGAAGTGGGGAAAGTGCAAGGTAAAACATTGTTATAATGTTCTTGGTATAAATCCAAAATGTTCAACTTTGAGCATAAACTATGAATAACAAAATTAGGGCTGATCCGATATTGTTGATTTGAAACACTTATATCTGTCCCTCCTTGCCCACTTGGGGACCCTGTCTGAAGTTTGAACAGGAAACACTCAGAAAAGAAAGGGCGGAACCTTGAAAGATTTAATTATAAAATTTTGTTATAAATAATGGTAACTGTTGCAGCTGGCTTATGGAACATGTTGACGCTGGGTCTGGCTCGTCCCTCCCCTCCATTGCTTGGCGATGGTGGACTTTCTCTCGAGGACACACCCTTAGCCAACCTGTCCCTCCTGCTGATCCTGGTACTAGCCAATCATTGCACAGGAGAAAAGAACCTTCACAACCCATATAGACAGGCTCTCTTCTCCTTCACCAATTCACTGGGTGAGTGACGTTTGGGTCCAAGCACCAAGTTTTCTTGATCATTGTGAACTTTGTACCACTTCCACAAAAATGCCAACATTACCGACCTCTCTTTATTTCTGTCAAAATATTATGGTCAAATGTTTTTGAGCTATAAAGCGAGACATTAATCCTAGTTATGGATGCGTCTTTTGAATCTTCAAATCCTAAATGATATTCAAGCTACAAAGATTCTAAAAAAATTCCGTTTTAGTTTTGAATTATGTTTTTCAAACTTTGAATATAATTTTTTGTTATTTCTATCATGATGCTTACTAGTGGTTGGCCAAACATAATTTCAAGACAAACTTGACAACCAAACCCCAGAACACTAACTTACACGTTATTAAGGATAAACTTGACATCCAGACCCCAGAACATTAATGTACCACTAAACTGAACGTGGTATTATAACAAACATTCTGGAACAAAAGCAGTATTGAAGAGAAAAAAAATGATGCCAATGTGGTAAAGTTAATCTATTATGCTTATTATGTTTTCTAAGAGTTAAAATTTGGTATTTTTAGGTAAAATGAAGATTGGGATTTGATAATACTACAATTTTTTTCTGTTGCTATTGTGAGGTGCAGCACATTTGTGTGGGGGAACATTTAAATAGATGGTCCCACTACTGTTTAATATGTTTACTGTCTTCTCGTGGCTGTGTGCACATAACAAGTGAAATAATTGCTTGCCGATCCAGACCTAAAATAAATGGTATGGCACAATCACACAAACGTTCATGTTTTGTGTATTATAGAGTGGAAGAAAATTTTCAGAAATAGTTTTTCAGTAAACTACCCTTAAGTAATGTTTTTCTAATAGAAACAAACAAATCATCTTTTTGATCACGATAAAAACCTTTCATTTATACATTTTAAACCAAACTGTTCAAATATTTTTAGCAAATTTCTAATTTTTAAAAGTAGGTTATCTGTGAATTACTCTAAAACTATTTTTAGTTTGTAAAAATAAAAACTTTTTCTTATTTATAATGAAAAATTAATTCCAGATACCCATTTTGAGCTCACTTTTAAAGTCCATTTTCAAAATAAATAAATATATTATAAATTTGCTACTAGTAAACTACCCTTTAATAAATTTATTTTGGAACAAACCAAATTTATTTTAATGTAAAATAGTCTCCAAATACCAATTTTGAACCAAATCGCTAATGCTGTTTTCAAAGAGATTACATTTTTTCAAAATCTGTCATCAGTAAATAATTTTATGTTGTATTTATATTGTTAGCAATTTCTATATGTGGAAGTTTCACAAATAAGTATCTAGTCAATTAGTTAACTTTCTATCAATCACTTTTAATTTTCATTGTTTAAATATTCCTTGTAAACATTTTTTGGGCTGTTACTGGTTTAACTGATCATTCAAGTGATGGGTTGTTTGTTGTTGAATTTTTAGTTTAGTTTTAACGGCTCCAATCTAGTCATTTGACAGTTGCACTTTTTATAGCTTATCAGTTAATTATTTAAAATATTATGCTACTGCTTAGTATGACAATTGCACTTTTTATAGCTTATCAGTTAATTATTTAAAATATTATGCTACTGCTTAGTAGTATCTCGCACAAATCTACAGTTTTATCTGTTTATGGAAAATAATTTTGTTCTTTAACAATCTCTGAGGTGATCTTTTAGGAATGTTATTATGTCTGTTTTAATTGATTTAATTTCTTGATATAACAATTTCTCTTTAAATAAATTAATTTCATGTTATATTCTTAATTTATATTGTTCAGTTGACTAAAGAAGTGTACCAATTAATTTAATTGGTGTTCTAACAAAGTACGTTCCTTATATTATAAATCTCTACAATATAGTCGATTAGAGTTTGCTTCAAAACTAACACTTAGTTTTGCATAAGAGCTATAAAAATAGTTATTTGGTAAATCAGACATATGACTAGTATTTTCAGTCAGGCAGAACCACCCCATTGGTTTATGTGCATATGTAAGAGCTGGCCTAGATTGTGATTAACATTATCATATCTGTACTTTAATTATATTTCTTTACATTGAACATCTTTACTTGCCTAGTTGAGATAATTGAAACCAGAGGGAGATTTTAATATGGGCCATTCAAAGTTGTGTTATAAAATTTTCTGCACTTTGGTAAAGTCATATATTTAGTGTCCATAACGGCAACCTTGGATTACAGTAATAGCTTAGTAATAAAATTATAAATGTTCAAACAACACATAAAAGCAACTAATTAATAAAGTATTATTGTAATGTATATGTTGTTCTTGATTGCAGAGAGTGGTGAAGCAGCTCCTACGAAAGCATCGGCTACATTCAAACTAGACTTTAGTCAATTGTTCCATACGCTATGCTGCGCAGCTAACAGTGACCATACTACACTGCTCTTATACCTTTTGGTCCATAGAAATCACATGGTCAAGAACTACATCCTCTCCCGCTCAGATATTGAACTACTTGTGAGTTAAGTGTGTGCCAGCAGGCTTGACTCTGACCTGTAAAACTTGAGTTTGATCCCCAGGAGGATACTGTAAAACCTGAGTTTGATCCCCAGGAGGATACTGTAAAACCTGAGTTTGATCCCCAAGGAGGATACTGTAAAACCTGAGATTGATCCCCAGGAGGATATTGTAAAACCTGAGTTTGATCCCCAGGATGATACTTTAAAACCTGAGTTTGATCCCCAGGAGGATACATTAATTTTTTTTTTGCCAGAATTTTTTTCCCCATCTTTTAATAAAAATAATACTAGTGCACATGCTTAAAATCACTTTATGCAGTAAATTTCTTAAGAATGTTTGGTTAAAGTTTGTTATAAGGAAAACATACAAACAAAACAAATTTGGGTTGGGTCTGATCATTTGTCCCAGATAACACCACCGTCATTGATGCTGATAATTTAGTTTAATTTCCTTACAACATTATAAAGGTAATATGTAAGGACACTTGACTTTTTGCTAACTTTTTTACTAAATGTTTGGAAAATCCAGTTTAAAAGTACCAAAACTTGTTTCAAGCTCAAAGAAATCATTATTACATATGTTTGAGTTCACAAAATAAAATGATAATCATCATCATGAACTTTTTCCAGCCTGTGGCAAGGTCCGTTTAGTAAAATACCTCCATCTTCCACCATTCTTCCTCCTGCACTATCTTGTGCACATGCTGCTATCTGTTCCTCTCATATCTTCCTTAGTCTCCCTTACAGTCTCTTCTCTACATACTTCATATCCATTAATCTTCTTAGAATCCTCACTCCTTCCATCCTCATTATGTGTCCATACCATTTCATCCTTGCTTCCTCAAGTATCTCATGTACACCCTAGACCCCACCTCTTGACCTTACATCTTCATTCCTAATCCTATCTCTTCTGGTGACAGCTAGCATGCTCCTCAATAACTAACTAACTAACTAACTAACTAACAATAATCCATGGCCTCAACTTTCCTCGGCTTTAAAAAAATTCAAAGTCCAAGTTTCTGCTGCATACGTAACTATGGGTATGAAGTATGCTCTAGACACTTCCTTACACTTCAGGGGCACTTCTCTTTTCCATAGTAGATATCTTACACACCTGTAGAAAACCTCTCCCTGCTGCCCTTGTCTCACTATCTTCTTTGCTGCCCCCTTTTGCCTCAATCACACTATCAAAATACTTTATGCTCCTTTCCTCTTTCAACTCTACACCATCCAGTTCTATAACTTTTCTTGGCCTTGTTCTCGGCCTTATCATCACCATCACTTCACTTTTCGCCATACTAAATTTCATTCCACACTTTTTCATTCCTCATTCCATTCAGGAATCTGTTCCTGTATATCTTCTCCCTTTTCTCCCATACCATCAAGTCATCTGCAAACATCATTGCTTTCATTTTCTCCTCGCCCAGTTTACCTGCCACTTTATTCATGATCATTTCATTTCCATTACCAATACAAATAATAATGATTTTACCCCTTCTCTCTGAACCCATTTTTTTCCTCTCTCCATCTTCCCTTCACACTTTTCCTCACTCTCCTTTACAGAATCTTTTTTACATTAAAAAAGAACAAACACAATGGCTTTTATAATGAAAAGAAGAACGAAGTTCATACTTTACGTTTACGCCACTGGACAAAGAGATAATGGCTGCATCTTGAAGAAAATCAATTGCTACCACCCATTCCCCTGAGCTATGTTTCATTCTATCAGAACTCATTACTGTAGTTTTTAGTTTACTCTTTTAGAAAGTTGTGATGCACGTTTCACATTCACTCCTGATGAATTCCGATAGAATGAAACCCAGGTCTAGGATTGGGTGGTAACGATCAATTTTCTTTAAGAGGCAGCCATTATCTCTTTGTCTAGTGGTAGTTATGTAAAGCGTGAACTGTGTTCTTCTTTTTTTCGTAAAAGCTATATTGTATTTGTTCTATTTTATATGTTATCTTTCCTCCTTTCCTATACCTTCTTCCAAATACATATACAAAATGTTACGTTTATAAATAGTTTATAATCTCCACAGCAAACAATGCTTCAAAAAGTTTTTAAAAGTAGATGGACTTTGACTCTAATAATACAAATTTATCTTCAAGCCAAAATTGCTTACAAACTGAAAAAGTCAAACCTTCCATAGCTGCCATTACTATTTTTCAAACATTGTTAGTTTATTAGTTACTCGAACAAATACTTTCATTATTCATTTTAATGTTTTTGCTATAAAAATATAAATATTAAATTTCAACTTTATTTTACATATTGAATGAAAAAACAATGGACATAATAATTATTGTATCTAGGGCTGAAGAAAAGGCAAGTCTTTTAATAGCCTACCTACCCCACTTTAGAAGTCAGAATGAAATTGCTGTATTGATCTTTCAACAATGATTAAGACTTGTTACAACAAAAAATGTAAAATCTTAATGATATGAACATTATAAAAACTGGAAGATTCATTTTCAGAAATAAATAGTTTTCAGCACTTTTACACCAAAGTGCAGTTCAAATGATCAGTCGAGGGGTCATGGCTGGGTGCTCAATAATATTTCGATGATCAAATCAGTGATTGGCATCAACCCAGACCTTTAAAACAATAATTATGTGTCCAATCACAAACTGCTTCAAGGATAGAAGTTCTTTTGTCACATACACAGACAAAATTAAAATTGTGATGATCATTAATAAATATAAAATGTTATAATTAGTGTTTTTTTAATATTATTTAGTTTTTTCTGTGTTTTAAATAAAAAAATTAATAAAACAATGGATCCCAGTAAAATACATATTTTAGTCTCAAAGCGCTCTAAATTATTTAGGGGTACCTATGCATGAAGTCATTTTTCAATTGGAGTCAAGTTTGAAAGGAAACAAGAGGGTTGTTCAAGTTTGAGTAATATTGAACACTATTTAAACTAGAAATATATCAAGTTGAACTTATGTAACAGATACATGAAAACCATAAACACAAATATACATTTTTTAAGAATGAAAAAGGTAATAATCATACAAATTACATTTTTAACTAAATTTAATATAGTTTTACAAGCCTTTTCCCCCCCTAATTTAAAAGGAAATATCAAAAGACTCTGCTCTCTTAAAAAATATATTTAAATAGAATTAAATTAATATACTCAAAATTTTCATGTCAAGTTTGAACAATTACTAAAACTAGACTCAAACTCAAATTCTGAATTACTCGCACACTCTTTAAAAAAATTTAATTCAACCCTAAGATTGAGACGCAACAGATGAGAGTGATTTTTTAAAATCTATTTTAGATTTATAGCTAATATGTATGAAAAAATGCATTGAGCAAAAACATTTAATAACAAATAAAATGATAGAATATTAGGAAAATGGTAGAGCACAAATAAAAGTAAAAAAAAATAAAAGGAAAGTAAAATCTTAGAATTATAAATTATGTTTCTCCTTTATTCTGTTGACGAATTGTCAATAATTAATTAATGTGGTTAGGGCCGGCTTTGTTGGCCGCATGGTCTAAATTTCTACTCTTGCTATAGACTAGCCTGCCGATGACGGGAAGATTGTGGTTCAATCCTGGTTGGGTGTTCTGATAGTGTTTTTTCCTAAATGATTTCCCACTCTCTCACTCCACGCAAATACGGGTATACTTCTTCTAAATTCAACTTTCTTCATCCCTAACCCATTAGTGTATTTAGTACATAAGCGTATAACCCTTATGGGTAGTAAGACACGGTGCTAAAAAATGTGGTTATGACATTATTTAATATTCATCATTGTTTTAAATCTTTCTTCCAGGTGGTGAGGATACTGAAGACATTGTACCATGCTCCAGATAGTAACTCTCACCATATCTATATGTCGCTCATCATCCTGCTCATACTTAGCGAGGACGATCTTTTCAACAAGACAATCCACGAGAGTGTGAGTACAGCTTTCATAAAGAGGTTCATCTAATATATTATATCAATATCATGTTCATACATGACATTATCGTTATTGTAATAATTGACACTGATATGAGCCAACGTTTGCTGACAAATTTAAGGATTATATTATTTTAAGATAAATGTTTTTTGAACTAATATCTTGAATAATTGTGGAAATTGCTCATATTTCACTTTTTGTTTAACTTGAGAATTTGCTAGAACTTTGAAAGAGGAATGTATTGTTGATAGGAAATACATGGTTTAAGAAGAGCAAACGCCATAAGGTAATGTGGTACAGCACTGATTAGTCAAGAAAGTCAGTAGTAGACTAAATGCTCGTTGATTTGAAAATGGGGAAGAATATAACAGATGTGAGGGCAATTCCATGTGAGTCCTTGGACAGTGATCAGTGGCTGCTGGTAGCAACCCTCACGGGAAGGAAAGAAAAGAGGCCATCAAAAATCAGGAGTTAAGGTTAACAATATGGAAGTTGAAAGAAGAAGAACATAGGACAGAGTTACAGAGAATAATAATGGAGCAGCTACAAAGAGACAGACCCAGTAAAGGGAAGGAAGATCAGGGAAGATTCTTGGTAGCACTGGTGGAAGCAACTGAAAAGGTGTGCGGGAAAATCAGAGGGAAGACAAGTTGGAAGCAAACACAATGGTGGAACTCTATAAAAAAAGAAGTGGTAGTTGAGAAGAACAGGGCCCTTAGGGAATGGTTTCAATAGAGGACTGTGGAGGCCAATGAGGAATATAAGGCCAAAAAGAAGGAAGTAAAGAGGAGAGAAAGAGAAAAGAATTTTAATTGCGGAATGGATGAAGATGTTGGAGGAAAGTGTGGGTAGCAAGAAAGTACTGAAAGTAATGGTCAGAATGTTAGACAAATACAGAAATGTTGTGGTTGAGTAGGAGGAACTCGAGGAGATGTTGAAAGAGTACTTTCAAAGCCTGCTAAATGCTAACATAACCATGGAGGGTGTTGGGGAAGATAAAAGGAAGGCACCAAGAGGAGATGAAGTGAGTGTGGAGATGGTGAGAGCAGTAGGAGAGAAGAGACTACAGTGGTTGTATTGAGTGATTAGAGTAATAGGGAAGAAGGAGAAGATCCTACCCTCTTGAAAGAAGGGTTTGATAGTATTTATCTTCAAGAAAGGAGACTGAAAGAAGTGTGGAAATAACTTTGGTGTTTTTCTTTAAGATGCCTATCATCATCATCATCATTATTATCAACTTTTTCCAGCCTGTGGCTGGGTCACTTTATTAACATGCTTCCATCTTCCTCTATCTTTTCACCACTCTTCCTCCTTTCATTTCCCCATTCTTCTCCTCTCACTTGAACACTTTATGTTATCTGCTCCTCCCATCTCTTTCTTGGCCTCCCCTTTGGGTTTTTTTTTACCACATACTTCATTTCCAATATTTTCTTCAGCATCCATTCTCATTACATGTTCATACCATCTCATGTACTCCCTCAACCCCAACTCTTTCCCGGATAATTTCATTCCCAATCTTGCTTCTCCTCGTGACAGCTAACATGCTCCCCACAAACTTCATTCGCATGGCTTCCACTTTCCTAGTCTCTCTTACATTCATTGTCCATGTTTCTGCTGCATATGTGACAATAGGTACAAAGTATGGCCTGTACAATACTTTCTTACACTTCAAGGGGACTTCTATTCTCCATAGCAGGTCTCTTACGCACTTATATAACAACTTTCCCAGCTGCCCTCTTCTCATTAAATCCTCTCTAATTGCACCTCAATCATGTTTCAAAGATATTTTACATTCTGTACTTTTATAAGCTCTACTTCATCCAACCTTACAGCTTTATTAGGCCTTACCCTCTTCCTTACCATCAAGTCATCAGCAAATATCATGGCTTTTATTTTTTCCACCCCGAGTTTTCCTTGCTCTGTGTTCATGACCATTTTAGTTAATTTATGATTACCTAAGACTCATGTTGAAGCCCCTGTTTCTGGCTCAATAATTTTAGCTGGTATTTTGCTAAAACTGGAGGGTATGGTTTAATTCATGTTTGTATACTAATAATTAGTTCTGGCTTAATTTTTAATTATATTTGAATTAGAATTAGATTATTAGGTGGATTTTTAATGAGTCACCCTGATGAGCCACTGTGCAAAGTTGTTTTAAAAGATATTGGATAAAAAAAATTAAAGGAAATGTGGAAGGAGTATTAAGGAAGGGGAGAATCGTGGCTTTAGACACTGAAGTTTCATGTAAAGCTCATTTTGACGATAAGGATGCTGCAAGAGAAACACTATGATTACGAGAAGGACCTGCTGATGGCCTTCCTGGATGTTGAAAAAGCCTCTGACACTGTGTGCAGCTGCAGAGTGTGTGAAGCATTGAAGATAAAAGGAGTGAGGGATGAGACAATAAGGAGAGTAAGGAATATGTACAAAGCGAGTGTGATCTGTGAAAGTGGAAGGAGAGAGGACAGAGTGATTTGAGTTGAGAAATGGCCTGAAACAAGGAAGTGCACTCTCACCCCTACTGTTCGTTGTAGTGATGGACAAAATAATGAAAGATATGCTAGAAAGGATTGTGGAAGGAAATATGAAAGCAATGATGACTGCAGATGTTATAATGGTATGGGCCAGTGAGAATGGGTATGGAATGAGGTTTAATGTAAGGAAGCATGAGATAGTGAGTATAACAATGAAGAGAGACAGATGCACAACTGTTGGGACAGTAGGAGGGGAGGAGGTGAGGATTGTGTAAAGCTTTGAATACTGGGGGAGTTTGTTAGAGGAAAGTGGAAGAAACACAAGAGGAATCATTGAGAAAGGGTGGCAAGTAGAAGCGTTTTTCAGTAATGTGAGAATTCTAATTTGGATCAGGGATGTGACGAGGAGCTGTAAAGGAGTGATCTACAATACATACTATGCACCAATATTGAGATACACAATAGAAACTTGGGTAATGAAGGAGCAGGATGGAACCATACTTCAATCTCGTGAAATTAAATTTCTGAGAAGTACCATGAGGGTGACAAGAATATAAATGATGAGAAATGAGAGGCTGAGAGGGATAGTTAAGTAGGTACCAGTGCAGGACAGGATAGATAAGTCATAACTAAGGTGGTACAGCCATGCGAGGGAAATGGAGAAGGAATACCAAAGATGATGTTGGATATTGAAAGGGGGGGGGGGAAGGAAGGGGTTGCATGGGTAGGAGGTCTAGAGGAAGACTAAGGGACAGGTGACTAAAGGCAATGTGGAGGACAAACGAGAGGATTGGTTCGTGGTGGAGGAGAATAGGTGGTAGGAAAAAAAAGACGTTGGAGAGGCTTGTGTTCAAAATAGATCCGGTAAGTGACTGGAAACTTTTTTTTAACACTGTTTCTTACTAGCTTTTCGATTTATCATCATCATCATCATATCTTTTTCCATTTTCCATTCACATTACATGCTCATACCAGATAGAATATCAAGGCCTACACATTTAAAAATCTATGCCTCAAAGCTCACCATTAAAACACATTACAGTCATTTTCAGGGCACATCAGGCCCCTTCTTCAACATAAGAGAGCAAAACACAGACTAGAACATGATTAGAGGTTGATAATTGTTCCTTGGATTTAAAGCAACAACAACCATTAATTTTGTGTGTGTTCAAACTAAGATATTTACTAGATTTTCAAGACCAATGAACTTGTGAAAATTTTGACATCTTGCTTTTTAATTCCCATTAATATTAGTAACAATAATGAGATTAATAAAATGCCTTTTTTAATACCACTTTAAGAATACTTACCAAAGTTCTATTTATAAAAGACAAAAAACAAATAAAATAAAACAATAACACTTGATGGGAACTTAACCCGATTTTTTGTATAAACTATATGAATTGACCATTATTAGTCAAATTTTGAGGAAACTAGTTTTACCAAACAAAAACTATTATTTCAATAATTTTTTTTTCTCAAAAGTTGTCTACCATTCAACCTTTGGTCGATAATTAAATCTAGGCTAAGTTGCTATTTATTTAACATTGAATTTAATACTCTATCTAAAATTAAGCTTTTTTACTGTACTGGAATTTTAAAAAAAATGTAAATTTGAAAAGATCCTAAAATTATTTTTGTTTCACAGTATTGGACATAATCCAACACCTTGGTCAGTCAGTAGCGTGTCTGTCTACTGAGATAAGGGTCCCAGGTTCAATTCCTGGCATGGCCAAAAAAATTATCATTGGTGAAATGTGGGCTTCCCCTTTCACAGTGAGGAATTAAAGGCCGGGGACTGGATGTTGTGCCTGTCCTAGTTTTAAGCTAGATTATAAAGCATATGAAGCTGTGACAGGTCTAGCAAGCCGGTAGTGTAAAATAATAATAGTGTGCAAAGCTTCGAAAAGTCGAAGTCGAAGGCCAAATCTCATTCGGCTTCGACGTCGACATCTACTATAACCTTCGCATATTTGAAAAATTTCAAAGGAAGGATAAATCTTTGATAAATTATCAAACGATTTAATTTTATCTTACTAAATATTACATATTTGTGTCGCGGCATGGGAAAAGGAACCTTATCTTCACTGATCAAATATTTCAGAACAGCTGACAATAGACTACTGATTAGGATCAATATATCATATTTTTCAATTATTGCAGCAAACACTACCTACACTCTGTTAGAACTACTAGAAATAGGTTTCAGTTCATATTTTATTTCCTAGACAGCAGAGAAAACATTTTGGTACTTGTCTTTTAATAATGCAAAACTTTAACCCTTGTTTTCTCAAAACACACTTTTTTCAACTTGAGGGTTCAAATGGCAATAACTTTCTCAATTCTTGGAATATGTTTACACATTTTACATCACATTATTCAGCAATTTGTGCTCTTTCCAGTGATACCAATAACTCAATATTGACCTGGGTGAAGATAAGGTCCCTTTTCTCGTGCAGTGTCACATTTCAATATTTAATAATTTTAAAACCATTACTAGACAGAATTTTAACACCGACTTGTAATTTAACTTCAATAACGTAAGCATAGATCAAAATCAGGTAAGTAAATGTTAAAATATTATATTCACTATCACCAACATAATTTTGTAAAAAGTAAAAATATCTATAAATAAATAACACCATGGTCACTGGTATGAAGTAGAGAAAGCGCTTTAGTTGTGCTATCATTCCAGCTCGCGTCTAATGTTTAGTCCATATTATTCCATTTCTTTGGAATTATCTGTGACAAATTAACAAGTGCATTTTGACACACAAGTTTTTCATAGCTTCTTCGCATTTTCTTTACTATTCAAAATGGCTTATATGGAAAGTGAGAAACGAAAACAGAATTTAATTTATAATTACTCTCAGATAAATGCAGATAAAAAGAGATGTATATGTAAAGTTTGCAAAATAATTGTTGATCTAAAAATTAAAAGTAGCCTCAAGTGACAACAAAACTCCTAGGTAGCTTCGACTTTACTTCACATTTAAAAAGTGGCCTTCACACACCCCTATAAAATATATGACTTGAATAAAAAACTGACCCAGGTCACAGGCTGGAAACGGTAATGGATGTAAAGTAAAGTAAAGCATTGAACATAAAAAATATTTTAATTGATTATTTTGATGTTTTATTTGTTTCCCCAGATGTTGAAAGGTGTGACATGGTATACAGAGCGTTCTATATCTGAGATCTCTCTTGGTGGACTTCTAGTTTTGGTTGTCATCAGGACAATACAATACAACATGCTCAAGATGAGAGTGAGTGTCTGTCTGTCTGTCATTTAACTTCCACTCTTACTAAGATTCCATTTATTTATTTCTCTCAAGTTTTTAAACCCTTCTATTCTCATATATATATATATATATATATCCTTCCTCAAATCATTAACTATATCCTACAACCCCCTTCTCTTTCAGCTCTGCATACAAAGAGCTGAAATAATCCAAGGTCAATGAACTCAATTGCTCAATTGTTTGTAATATTTTGTTTTATTAGGATATATATAATTATTATCATGACTTAGAATACAATGATTTCAGTTTTTTTGTACATATTAATTTTTAACTGCTCGAATGGCAATAATTGTTAATAATTTGAGTATTTTAGTTGTCACTATCTTTATTGTTGATGCTGAAAAAATTTTTGAAGCCAAGTTGAAGCGATGTTTGTTTTGAAGCCATATTGAAACTTTGAAGCTTCGCACACCCATACAAATGATGGTTATGAAAAGGAATAGGATGAGGTCCAGAAAAACTATAAAGTTGGTTGTAGTTGAACTAATAAATATACAGAGTGTAAAGTATCTTGAAAATGCCATTGAGGCGAAGGGTGCTGGTAGAGAAGATCTAATAAGAAGAGGCCAAGCTGTTTTATAGGTGTGTAAGAGTCCTGCTATGTAGAAGAGAAGTGCCCTTTATGTGTAAGGAAGGGCTGTACAGGGCGTACTTTGTACCCATGGTCACATATGCTGCAGAAACATGGACATTGAATGTAAGAGATACAAGGAAAGTGGAGACCATGTTAGCTTTCACGGGGAGAAACAAGATTAGGAATGAAATTATCCAGGAAAGAGTGGGGGTAGTACATGAGATAGTAGAGGAAGCAAGGCTGAGATGTTATGGGCATGTAATGAGGATGGAGAAAGAGAGAGGATGCCGAAGAAAATGTAGGAAATGAAGTATGTAGCAAAATTACCGCAAGGGAGACCAAGAAAGAGATGGGAATAGTATATAACAGCAAGTTTGCAAGTGAAAGTAGAAGAGTGGAAGTGATCAAAGGAGGAAGAGTGGTGGAAGGATAGGGGAAACTGGAGGTATTTTAATAAACGGACTTGGCCACAGGCTGGAAACAGTTGATGATGATGAGAATGATTACGATCTACGGGATACAAGCAAGAACACCAAGTGCAATCTCTGCTTGTCAATATATTTGTTTGGCACACTGTGACTCAAGGGCATTGCTCATCAAAATACTTCAAGGGGCAAAGGTGATTCGGGAAAATATTAGATTCACAGTTATAATTTAAGTTTTTTTCACATTGATTTGGAACTTATTTTAGAGCTCCTAAACTGCTTATTTGAAAACTTGAATATTTACGATGTGTTTGTTTAAATGTGTGTTCTAAAAGTGTTTCAAAACCTCCACAAATATAATATAAACTTTTCTCCTTTCACTTTCAATCATTTCCAGTAACATTAAAAAACCTTTTAAAATAACCTTTAAAACAAGCAACAACCATAATCACCATCATGAGCTGTTTCCAGCCTGTGTAAAATGCCTTCATCTCCCTCTGTCCTTCCACCATTCTTCATTCCTAAATATCTACGTTATGTTTAGGACAAGTACCTCCACACCAACTGCCTGGCCGCACTAGCTAACATGTCCGGACAGTTTCGCAACCTTCATCCGTATGTCAGCCAGAGGCTAGTCAGTCTGTTTGAAACCCTCTCCAGGAAACATGCTCGTTTGGCGGAGCAGATTCACCAACAGCCACAGTCCCAAGTCACTGTCAATATAGAGGGGCCTGAGGAACTATCTGATATGGTGAGCTCAACAATAAATATTATTGTCTAGCAAAACAAATATATATGATTTCCATAGTTATACAAATAATTATGATTTGAGTCTTTAATCTGAAATTTTCTCGAATCCTCAAATCTCTAATACCCTTAAGGATTCGAGGATCCCATCCCTAGTGGTCACCTGCCATGTTATTACAATTACAGATTCTAGTTGAAACAACATGTCAAATTGATGGCTTGTGTAAGGTTTGTTTAACCTGATTTTCCTTAGGAATTCATTTCACATATCCTTTTAAAGAGGATAGAAACAATCTACCACTACACATTTAAACCAAAAAATTCAAATCTAGAAAATATAACCTATCATAGGCGCTGACTTCGGGGGTGCTTTGCATACTAAGCACCCTCATAAATATTTTCAGGGGTGCTCAGCACCCCCAATATTTCAGCCTTTTTAAAACCTTAATATTACGGTGCTAGTTCTATCTTGAATATAAGGTTGCGCTGTGAAATGTGTTATACAGCTTAGCAAACTACATATGATAGATATGCAGGCCAGGATGATTAAGTTGGTAGCACTTACCACTCGTGAACTGTCAGCCTGGCATTTGTCAACATGTTTCCATTATAGTTTGATTAGTGGCAGTACTCGTATAGTTAGTATGTATTATTTTTGTGTTGTGCACGTTTGATTTCTTTTATTAAATTAAATTTTTATTTTATTTTATATTACATACATTGAGACTTAACAAATTGCACCTTAATTTTGACCATTTTTTAGATATGGCAATTTAGATATTTGCAAATTTTATACCAACCCTACTTTTTATAGAGCATCGCCATTGTTTTTAACAAGTCGTTGGCCCTAATGACCTCACTGTGTCAATGGGCCTATAAACTATAATAATAATAATAATAATAATAATAATAATAATAATGATGATGATGATGATGATGATGATGACGATGACGATGATGTCGTCGGCGCCTATGTAACCTATCATGCCATGGCTTACTCCCACTGAAATGGAACTGATCCATTCTTGTTTGTGTTTAACAGGCTCAAGACCTCACTGTCCTTGAGGAAGTGTTGAGGATGGTTCTGGAGATTCTAAACTCGTGCCTATCTCGTCAGCTTTCTCACAACCCTAATCTTATCTATACTCTACTGTATAAGAGAAATATATTCGAACCATTCAGGACTCACCAAGCTTTCCAGGACATTGTCAACAACATCGATGCTGTAAGTACAAAGAATAAAACTTACAATTTTATCCTGATATTGTCAGCCCTAAGCATTTATTGCCATGTACAGTTTAGTACCTAACTTTTATCTCATATTTTATAACTAAATATTTTAGTTTCAAATTAGAGTAAATGCCCATATATTTAATGTTAAAGAGTTGTATGTATTTTAATAGTGCATCCTTGGAGGTTAGAGGGCTTAATTACAACAAAAAACAAACTTTATACTCTCTCTAGCTTCACCATATATGCATATCACACAAAATGTATATGTACAAGGACAATACATTTCTCTAGCATTAACAATGGTATATAATGTGGCTCACACGGGTCAAAGCTACCGTAATTTCTCATTTTATGCTAGTTTATACTAGTGTGGTTTTCTTTGTGACCCTTGGCCTGAACAGGTTGGACAGCTGTGATCCAAACCTATTGTTTCAGTCACATATGCAGCAGAAACATGGTAGAGGAAACAAGGCTGATACGGAATGGAAAATGAGATAACACCAAAGAAAATGGTGGAGATGAAGTAGATATTTGTAGGAAAAAGACCACGAGGGAAAGCAAGAAAGAGATGGGAGGAGCAGATAACATAAATTTTGCAAGTTAGAGGAGAATAATGCAAACCTAACAACCAGATCATAGCCCACTGGTTGCCAAACAGGGTTCTGCGGCACACTTGTGTGCCATGGGCTTTTTCACACTGGCAAATAGTAAAATCTAGGGTGGTATTTTAAAATCATGTTTTTTTAGTATTGAGAACGAAAGAATTTATGAAGAAAATAGCACTAAGCACACAAAAATTTGATAAAATTTAATAATAGAGTAAAACCCTATTAGACCGAACCCTTATAGTCAGAAATTCCGGATAATCCTAACACTTTTCGGAAAACTGGGAAAAAATTAAGTTAAATTTATATATTATATTGGTTGACAAGCTTAAATTTAAAAGAGAATTGTAAAAAAAGTTATATCTGATAATAAATGCTTAATATTTACATGTGTAGTAAACACAATTGGTTTTCCTGTATAATTCAGTACATATTACGTGTTATATATACTTTAAATAAATAAAATTTTGATTAAACTCATTCAACTGTAATTTAAAATTGGTGAAAATAGTGTATCCCTGTATTCTCCCACTTAATCTGAACAAGCTTTGGTCCCATTTAGTTTGGATTAACAAGGTTCTAGTGTACTAATAATAGTAACAATAATATCGATCAAATACACAAAAGATATCATATGTCTTGTTAAGGTGTAATTCCCACTTCCCATCGCTAGAATACACAGGTGTACAGTGCAGATTTCCGCTCATGCGCTAGCTACGGGCTTAAAGCAGACTGCATACCCGGGCTCAGCGCAGTTTGAGGCAACTCATCAACAGTGCTTTGCGATAGGCGGTTGTCTTGAAGAGTAGTACAGCATTGGTATAGTTTAGTTTATCTCATTTTTTTGTCACAAATATTTACTTAATAGTGCTCCCAAATTTCCGTTTTAAACACGTTGGTCCTTAGAAAATTTGAATAGGATTGTATCAATGAGGAGTAGAGATGTGAGCCGGAAAATTTTCAAGGATTTCATCTGGAAATATATTTTAAATATTTAAAACGAAACTAATTTAATTAAGATATAGATATCACAAATATGCCCTGAGAAAAGTGAAAAAGTTTACTTGCCTCCATAGGGAAAGTTCCAAGAACACATTTGTATAGTACTGCTGAAGGTAAGGATGTCTCTACAAAAGAAGTTGGGTATATGAGGACTGCCTCAAATATTTTGGATTCCATGAGTAATCCAAACTTCTCTGTAAGCTCCAGGCTCTCTAGACAATCAAATTTATCAAATTTCATGGACAAAATGTCTACTGAAGAAAAGGAATTACTTTATGAATCACCAACACATGCATTGTATGCGAGTGGTACACCCCTTTGACCGAAAACCCATATTGGATAGAAGACTGCAAACTAATCCACCCATTTTAAAAACTGCTGTCATATTACCGTTCATTCATTCCACTTTTGGACAAACAGTATGATAGGATCCAAGAAAAGGTGGTCCAAAAAAATTGCCGCTCTGGAGTCCCTTACTCTTATGTCAGATGGTTGGACACATATATGTGGAAATCTCCTTATCACTGTGATATTTGCCACACCGCAACCAGTGTTCCTAAAAGCTTTGGAAACCAAAATGTCACATCATGTGGGGAAATACATAGCTCAAATTCTAAGGCACTGAAATTGAGAAATTTTGTGCTTCAAAGGTACAAGCAGTGGTGACTGACATTACAAGTAACATGGCTTGGCAAATTTTAAGAGAAAATTACCCTCATTTGGTGAAATTCTGTTGTCTTGCCCATGGCCTAGTAAGATTCAAAAAAGTTTAGTAACGCATCTTTTGATGAAGCAATGGGGAAAATTCTCTCATCATACTTAAGAAGGCAAATTTTGGACAATTATGACTTTTGGGGAAAGGTGCAAGGAGAACACAACATTCTTAAACTGATTTCTGCTGCCATACTAAAGTTGGAAGGTGAGAGATGCACTCAAGCTCTCAGAAGTGAGTGATATTTTCCCTAGTTTGGTGATACAAATCTCACAAGAGAAGACTAAATAATATAAAATAGAAAATAATAGAATTTGGCTCAAATCCAATTCATTTAGCTGCTAATCTCAGGAGGAACTGTCAGATGCTTTGGACATAATCATGGGCATCGCTCAAAGAATTCCCAGTGTCAGTGAACTGGCCATTATGACAGATGTGGCAAAGTACAGAAATAAAGACAAACTATGGAGTTGAGATTTGATATGGCTAGCTGCAGAAGACATGTCTCCTCTAACATGTTAGAAGGGTTATTGTGACTCAAGAAATGTATCCAGTATTGCATTGCAAATCTTAAGCATGCCTACAACCGCCTCTTTGTGTCAGTGAAATCGGAAGGCCTTTAGCTTGATAAAACAAAATAAAGAAACAAGACTTAGGAGTAAAAGAACATATAAATTGGTTTCACTTGCCCAGGATCTCTCTGAACCAGGACCATCAACATCAAACTCAGTAGAAATAATGGAATCAAGCTCAAGCCATAAGCTTGCTTCTACTATTCTATACATATCTGTAAGTAATAGAGTTGTGAGTTTTGATTGACTCATGTAATTGATTTTGAAATTCCTTTTCGAAGACAGGAGGAGGGGGAAAAGTAAGAACTATAATGCTTTCCTGAACTTAATTTTAAGCTTTCACAATGTAATAATATAACAAATTATCTTAATTTTTATAATTAAGTGAAGAAAATCCACCTTGGAAAAGAGGAAAAAATGTGGGTGGAATCCAATGCACATTTTCTTTCTTTTTTCTATTTGCTATAGAATACTAGAAACAATCACACACACACGCTTTAATATTTCATGATTATTGCCTACTTCCAAGTAGTTGTCACGTTTACAACTGTAAAACAAATGTTCTCTAGTGACTTTTTGACAAGGATGTTCATTCTAAATTTAGTTATAAAATTTATTAAAAGTAGTATACTATATACATGTACATTTTTGTTTAGGTGATCCAATTTTTCTCCCGCAAGTTGGACCAAACCAACTCAGACCTGAGTGTGACGGAGGTGTTGGCTACCATTCAACAGGGGGCCTTGCAGTGGCCTCGAGAAAGGCTCAAGGTCGGTAGTGTGTATGGAGTGTCAATCTCTTCTCTATTCATTAATGTATGGAGTGTCAACCTTTTCTCTATTCATTAATGTATGGAGTTTCATCATCTTCTCTATTCATCAATGTATGTTTGTGTTTAACCAAACAAGAGGAAGTATAAAATCAACACTTTACAAATAGAGAGGAATGTCGAATTGCTGGTTTATATTATATCTTCATCTTGATATTTGTAGGTATGCCAACTGTTTAATCTACTAAATCGAGAAAGGAAACAATTCAGGAATTTGCATTATGTGAAGGTTCTGGCATTAAATGGGTTGTTGATTGCCCCACTGTACCATCTGGTGTCTTAAGACTATTATGATGGTGACTTGGAGCGGAATTGACATAAAATGCATTGAGGTTGAACAATATAACGAGTTTATGAATTGATGAGTATTTAAAGGTGACTAGATATAAAGTTTTGGTTTAAATTAGGAGGGATATCCAGCACGCCTACCTAATTAAATATAGTGAAACCTGACTAATTCGAATTTCTGTAATTCGAAATCATTTTTGGTTCAAATTTTTTGCTCTGTCCCGTAAATTTTGTATTAAAACAATGTTAAAAATTATGGATAGTTCGAATTTTGTTTTGGTTAGTTTGAACTTTTCTAAAGTTGTAATGTACTGTGCACAATTGTTTTCATACTTCTAGTGCTGTTCTATTTTTGGAAACAGCGGAGGTGACGTTGGAATGCGGTCAGTACCCTTCTGTATTCTATTAGTCAGGGTGGAACCTCTCGAGCAATTACATGCGCCATTCTTAGTGATTCGGTCATAGCGATATTCTTGTGACGTGCGAGTTTATTTTGTTTTGTTGTTTAGTTTTTGTTTAGTTTTTGTTTTTTTTAGTACATACTGTACAGTAGTATGTGTGTGTGTGTGTGTGTGTGTGTGTGTGTGTGTGTGTGCCTGCGCGCGTGTGTATCATGATGTCACTGTCCAAGCCACAGTCCTATAAATAATTATCTTTGGCCGAAAAAGTAGCGGTGATAAAGGAAGTGGAAAAGAGACTTAAAAAGAAATCAGAAATTTCAAAGGCCTTAGGAATTTCCCCTAACACACTTTCAACATTTTTAAAAAACAAACAATTTTGAGCAATAAAAATGAGAATGGACAAGATAGGAAAAGATTAAGAGGACCTGAAAACCCATATGTGTACAAACGTGTACTGAAGTGGTTCAAACAAATGCGAGACAAGAAAGTCTCAGTGAGCAGCCCTCTTCTTAGAGCAAAGGCTGAACATTCCACATCTGAATTAGGAAAAACAGACTTCAAAGCGAGTGCAGGGTGGCTAGATGGATGCAAACAACGAAACTGAATTTCCTTCAAAGCTGTATGTGGTGAAAGTGGTGCTGTTGGTGTGTGTTCAACCGATAATTGGAAGAAAGACTCAAAAGAAATGATCCAGGACATAGAACCGAAAAACATTTTTAACCTCGATGAGACTTTGGTGTTTTTTTGAAAGTCGCAACAATGTAAGTGATTCAATTTTCCAGTCAATAAATCAATTAGAATCATACACTATGAATGAGAGACTTAAATCAGGAAAACAGATTAAAATCTCTGAGTTTTGAAAGAAATTGTGAACAGATTATATCCAAATAAGTTAAATAAAGTTTTTGAGCTTGGTTGCAAACTTAACTGTGTTTCTTTTCAATTTATTTCAAGCAACTTATTTAATTTGAATTTTTTCGTGGTCCCTTCAAGTTCGAATAATCCAATTTACACTGTACAAACATCTCGAAACACCACGCCTTACACCCCCAGAGGACATTTTAACACAACAACCAACCAGAAAAATACTGCACCTGCCATTAGGTCACGCTAGTAAAAAGCTTTTACTAGCGGCCACTAAACTAGCCCTGTGTGACCCAGGCTTAAGAGATCAAAACTCAAAAAGCTGAAATGAAATATTTGTTTCATTGTTGTTTCTAAAACTATAATCTCAAAGTTCTGTTTTCGTAAGATAAGTTGTATAAAGGGCTGTTTAGATTATTTTTTTTTGTGTAACATTATAAGCACAGTAGCAGAATGCATCTGGCCTCATGCAACTGACCTGTTTTCACTTTTGTGTCTCTTTCTATGCGTCAGAGATGTTGTCCCAGAAAGTATTTCTTGCTGGCATTGCTGCAGCTATAATCATTTTACGGCGCGAAAAGAAATGGTGTTCTGATTAGGGATTTTGATGAGTATGATTGAACCACACATTTTAAAACAAGATTGTAATGTTACTAAATTAGTTTAGTTTTATTGGTTCTTCTAGCATAGCTGCTATAAACATGCACATGCACATGCACATGACATCAATACCTTATTAGATTTAAACTTCACAACTTCCCAGTTCACTGCTCAAAAACACACCTATAATCCAACATCTGTTTTACCATGTCATGGATTACAGATATCAAGGTACTAAAAGTTAAGGTCCAATCACTGAACATTCCAAAGATATTACATTTATAGTCGTGTGTTATAACCATCACAACAATGGATGGCTATGATAGTCATTGATGGATTCGATGGTTTTTTTCAATACTCCACTACATCACGGAAAACACAACTAGACAAACCAACGACACCCCCTTAGACAGTTCTAAAGTGACTGAGGCAAGATTATTTCAATGTGCTTCCCAAATATTTGGGTAGCACTTGTGCCTACTTGCATCTAGACACACAACTACATTTGGGGCATGTACCTGCACCTCCTGTTCACTTAGTTGCATGCGGAATGTTGTTAAAAAAAGGCATAGTCTAAACACCCCTTTAAACTCTAATAGCCAGTCAATTAAATGTCATAGCCAATTCTAACATTAGACCATACACATAGCAAATTAAATTTTTATCTTATTGTTTGCTACTAAATTTTTTTAATGTACAATTTCTGGTTTTTCTCCCTCCTAGAAGTTTCCAGATCTCAAATTCAAGTATGTGGAAGAAGACCAACCAGAAGATTTTTTCATACCATATGTTTGGTCTCTGGTCTGTCGATCTTCTGGTCTCTACTGGAACCCCACCAACATAAAGCTCTTCTCTGCTGATGGGGGAGTGATCACAATTTGAATGCCCGGTGCATTATAGAAACTCTATTGCAGATACCAAGTCATTTGTTGATCGTGTTCAGATGGTATAACAGGGTTGGGGATGAAAAGTTGCAAAGTACTTTTACTGATAATATTATGGTTAGCAAAAAAACTGCTTAAGAGGCCATCACATCACACAGATAATACAGAGCTTAGGAAGGTATTAGAGGTTGAACCAGGCATCACATCATTGTGTGATTTTTGTAGTCATTATTAAAAAAAACCCAATGAAATTGAGACCAAACTTTTATTCGGTGTGTTTAAAAAAATACGACAAAATTGGAAGAAGTTTATTTAAGAATTAAAAAACCACAGTAATTCCTGCTAAAGTGTTGGACACAATTGGCTACAATGTTGGTTTTCAGCTCACCCCCTCAAGTTGTTGATCATGGAGTTGTAAACATCATTATTGTTTGTTGAGTTCAGGCACCCATGGGTTTTGTGTTTACCTTTTTTGTTTATATTTTATATATTTTTAGTTTTGTTATGGTTTTTGTTTGTAATGGCATCTAAATGTATATGTAATTCATCTACAACTCTAGTTGCAAAGAAAAACAGACATTCTATTCGCCTCGCTGTTAAAATGGACACTACACAGCGTCTCGGATCTGGTTAGAGTGGTACAGCTTTGAGCCTACTTGAAACTACTGCTATTATTAGGTTTGGAGGGAAAGCTGGAGATGTGGGGGGGTCCTTGGAACCTAACCCTTAGACTTTGCATTGATTCTTATGGGAAAATGTAACTTTTATAATATTTGTTCTATAAAGTTGAGTTTATCAGGAACTTAACACAATGTTATAGCAGGATATGCTGTATTTCATTCATTGATCCTATTTTTTCTGTTACCAAATAAAGAATGCATAAAATCACACTTCAACAAGACTTCTGGTTTTATCATAATCGTGTATTTAATATCACGGCTAATTGGCTTTAAGATGGTCTCTTAAGCTATTTCTAAACCTTTCAACTCTTTGTAAGTGTAGAGGATTAGTCTTTCCCAACTTCTTTTAGTAATGCATTTATTGTAAATATTTTCAATATAATGTTGGCTATTTAAATAATTATATACTTATTTGTTTTCAAAGAATCGATTTAGAAAGCTAAGTTTTTTTTTTCCACCCAAACCCTGATTTTAAATTAATAATTAGTTGGTTGTAGCGATTTAAAAATATTGAAACTGTGCAAATCATGACCACTTGTTCGTTCAACCAACAAAATGTGCCCTTTGTTTACCCTGAAAGGTAGCAAGCTGGCCTTGTATTGTTCCACTATGGTGCGGTTTATAAGATAAAGCCATGGTGTTGTCCGCCAAAGTAAGACTGCTACATTTCAGGGTAAACAAGGTGTACGAGATGAGAGTTGAATATAACAAGACTGATTATCTATAGTTTAAATAATCGCCTAATGGCTTGAAAAATATATGAAAATGGTGTGGAAACACTGTCAAAAAATGTAATGTAATTTTACTAAACTGATCCGGCCACAGGCTGGAAACAATAATTCATGATGAGATAGGCCTAATGATTATGAAGTTATAGGGAAGGAAGTTAACCTGAAAGGATAGTTTGTTTGGACCTTGATATAAATAAAGGAATATTTCCAAAAATTTGAAATAATGTGCAATTGTGAAAGTGAAAAGTTGGAAGTGCGAAGAGTGGTCGAAGAGATAAGTTTCTTTGTTTCTATAAAGGTCTAATCTAACTATTCAGATTATTTCATATTGGTAAATACAACTTTTGGTTATGAGGATCTATCCTCTATTTTTTCTCTTTCTCTCTATTACTCATTATCAAAAATTAGGTTTATATATTTGGAAGAAGGTATAGGTGGATAGAAACATATAAAAGGAATGAACACAATCCAGCTTTTATACTGAAAAGAACATTGTTCACACTTTACATTGTTGCCACTAGACAAAGAGGTAATGGCTGCCTCTTGTATAAAATCGATCACTACCACTCATTCCACCAACCTAGGTTTCATTCTATCGAAACTCGTTAAGAGCGAGTATGAAACGCGCAATACAACTTAATAGGAGAGTAAACTAAGACACACAAAAGAGAGGAAAAGGAATAAAATAAAGGACAAACACAATAAATTGACATTGGATGTGAATATAATATTATCTATATAAAGAAAACTTCCCTTCGCTCTATGAGGTTCAATTATATTATATTTGGAAGAAGGTACAGGAAACTGGAGAGAAACATATTAATGAACAAACACAATACAACCTCATAAAGCAATAGGAGGTTTTCCTTATAGAGAATAATTGGAATTAAAAACATAACTGTTATAATCAAAATGAGTGGAGTAAATTAATAAATAACAATAGAATAATTTACAGTTAGAATTATAAACATAAACTTGTCTTCAATAGTAAAAAGAGGAAATAATCAAAATGTGATTAAAATGTCTATAAAGTTTAAAAAGTTTATAAAAATTTGAAAAATAAAACAAAATTATCAATTAATCTGTCCATCATGCCTTTGTGTACTTTTTATTGATTGATTTTTATGTCATAATCAGCCTTGAAAAGTGGAGTGTTTTGACTCTTTTGAGTTATAAAAAACACTTGTATCACCACCTTTTTCCCTCCACCCACTATTGCCATCTTTATTAACCTTTCATTTGTCCCTACCACCTCCACTTACAGCCCTTTTCTCACTTCAAAGCCTATTCCGTTTCTCCTTCATCGTTTGCCATCCAATGCAAAAAAAAAGTAGCCTTTCCTTAATTTCCTCGTGCCGCTCCCTCTCCACTTTTCCAGTCTGTGTGCCAACGTTAGAGTCCCTATTTGTATCATAGCTTATGGTTGTCAACAATTTTTCCATTCTGGCATTTTACTTTATTTTCTAGAGTGTTTTGGTTTGTTTCTGCCAACAGCTTACTAGGCCTGTCGTGGCCTACACCTGAGTATCAGGGCTGCCGCTCATAGATCCTCAGGTAGACCTTCTCTTGGTGATAGCTTTCCCTAACCGAGGCTACGGGTGTTGATGATGACTTAGCTTATCATCACCAACCCTCTCACGCCCAGCCCACCAATCTAGGATCCATTTTACCCAAGCATCCCAAATTCAAATCTTGGAAAAAATTGAACAATAAAGAAATAAGAAATAGTAAGGGAAGTGAATTTAAAAATAAAAAAAGTTATGATGCATTCGTTATAACCTTTATACATTCCATTAATAGTAGAAGAATTCACTTTTAGGTAAAGTAAAGTTGATAATTATATCAATTAGCATAAATAAACTTAGGTATATATGATGCAATATAACAACAGTATAGGCATCAAAATTTAAGTTTATGAAAAAGTTTGGTAATACAATCACAAGTCAATATCATTTGAAGAAATACATAATACAATGACTTGAGCCCTAACCAACATCTAAAAAGTTTTAAACATTTTAAAAAGATTATTAAAAATGGTGAACTTTTGAGTTAAATAGCTTTTAGCCAGAAATATGACAAGATAATCCAAACATGTATATGTTAATTAACCCGCGTTGAAATGGGAATAAATTTTTTTTTTAACAGAAATGAAAAGAGTTAGTGTGAAATTGAATTCATTCCTTAGCTTGTAATCCCTTGTTCATTTGAATGCTGCATTCCCTGCAACATATTGAGCTTCTACATGTTTCAATACAGCACTGGCATCATCATCATGAGGCATGATTGTAGATCATTGTAGATCACTCCCTTGCGCTTGTCTGGCATATCCCTGCTCGAAATCAGGCTTCTCACATTTTTTGAAAAATGCCCCCACTTTCCTTCCTCTATTACTTATTTCTCTCCTGTTCCTTCTACAATCCTCTACAATACTGCCCAAATATTTGAAACTTTTTACTATCTTTGATTGCTCCCCTCTCACTGTCACGCCACCGTCAACTGGGTGACTTTGTCCCAATATTCTCCAATTTGTGAGTTTCAGTGCTACCTAATACATATATTTAATACAAAAAACTCCTAATACATATTTTCCTTTGACTTTATTTAGTTGGAAACCTATTGAATATGATATCTTTGTGATTTTTGTTGTTGTTTAAGGTTTTAAATTCGGTTGTTTTTTTAAGTGTTAACAAAGTCAGACAGACTTGGGGTGACTTTGCCTCACATAATAGGATATAATGTAGTTTGCACTGAGTGTGAATGCTGTGTCAAAGTCAACTCACATGTTCTAAGATATAAGTGAAAATATTTATTAATTAATCGAATCTTCAATACAAAAACTCAGGTTTTAACAACATTATAATGGTTAAAAAAAGAAGCTAGGGTGTGGAAAAATAATATGCATTACGTTTCATCGTAATTCCATATATTTAATGGAGGAACACCTTCAACTTCTTTCTTTAGATATTGTAGTATATGTATAATACAAATCTTGTTGTGCACCAGAAAGCATTGTAAGCAACTGAGAAACAACTTAAGTGTGCAGCCGCCATGACACAGGCAAACGAGTGTAGCATCAGTGTTGTGATGTAACGGCCGTGAACTGACCCTATGACATTCGCTGTTATAATGTGACCTTAGTTAGCACTCACACACATAACAAATGGTGACGAAATAGTGGAAATTGACACTTATAATGTTCAGTTAAGCCGTGTACGTGTATAATTTAATAATTAATTGGTTGGAACATTATTAATTATTGGTCATTATGTCTGAATGACACAATTAAAAAAAAAATATCGAAGAACATCATTGATGATACTCAGAAGATAGCCCATTTAGTGTGTAGTTGGGGGCTAGATACGTTGAAAATTCTCAGTGACGAATTTGGGACACACGATTTGAGTGAGATTCCATTTGAGAACTGATTAACCCGCTGACTACGCGGTTCGCACCTAGGCTAAACGAGACAGTGCAGTACCACCTGTTTACCCAGCGACGCCAGCAGATAGGGGAGAGTATAGATGTGTTTTCCACAGATCTTCGCCGAATCGCTGATGGTAGTGGTTTTGGCGGTGAGGTGGTAATGGAAAAGCTGTTACGTAATCAATTTTTTTGCGGATTGGCTGACAGTCAGCTACAGTAACTATTTTTTATCAAGCCCGACCTGACATTTAAAATAGCAATAGAAGCGGCTGAACTTGCCAGGAAATATGTAGAGGATGTACGGGATGAAGCAACAACACAGGGAGCTGTGTATGGGTTGGTAGCCAGCCCCAATATAAATCTACTTTCCAGCGGACGCGCCGACAGGACACAAACCGCGGGTCACAGCCGCAAGTAGGAAATCCACCCTCAAGCAAAGTAGGTCTGGTCAGGAAAACCTAGGGAGAAGAGCACGGCACTTCTTTCCAGGACAGTGTTTGAGATGTGCAGGGCAACATCAAACACGCCGCTGTACGGTGGATCAAAACAAACTTTACTGTACAGCTTGTGATCGAAGAGAGCATGTGTAGGCTGTTTGTCTTTCAGAAACGAGGCACGGTAGAAATACAGCAAGGGCACATCAGGTAACGGATATAACAGAGCATCATAAACATGATTCCGAGGATCTATCAGTAGAAGGGCTAGAACTATATAATATTAAACACAGTGTGTCTGACACCAAGAGGCAACCCACAATGCCCTGCGCATAGACTGTATGTTTCACACCATAGAGGTAGACACAGGGACAGCCATGACGCTCATCTCGGAGGAAACTTATAAAATACTGTGGCCTCACCAACCCAAGTTACAGTGTTGACCTTGGATTTGCGTACCTGGGCAGCTGACACACCACTTCAACTACTAGGCTCAAAATCAGTAGAGGTTCAATTTAAAGAAAAGACGAGTGAACCTAACCCTGGCAGTAGCCACAGGCCATAGACCCAGTCTACTTGGAAGACCGTGGTTTGAGCCTCTTTGGCTCACAGTTCACGGGCTAAATGTTGTAGGATACACCTTAGCGAACACGGAGCAGAACCCTACAAGCATTAATAGCCAACAAGAATTACCGGTACATGGATAAAAGACAAACAATAAGGTTACAGGGCAAAATACCCTCGTTACTCCGAGTGAGGTTAAGGATTTAAGCACCTTGGTTCAAGGTTACTCTGCGGTAGCCGACCCCACATATGGAGAGTTTAATGGGCCTATGGTGAGACTGGAGCTGGATCCATCCATACCACCAAAATATTGTAAGGCCAGGCAAGTACCGTTTGCGTTAAGAGACAGAGTGGATAGGGAAATTCAAAGGCTAGTTGTTCTTGGGGTGTATGAGCCAGTGACATACTCTATATGGGCCACACCATTAGTTATAATTGAAAAAGGAAATGGGGAGCTTCGTCTTTGTGAGGATTACAGGGCAACGCTGAACAAAGCCTTAAAGCCTGATACATACCCCTTACCTACAGCTTCAGAGGCTTTCGCACAACTGGCAGGAGAACCATTTTTCAAAAATTGCTTTAGAGCAAGTATATATGCATCTCAAAGTAGATGTTGAAACTGGAGATGTTTTAACAGTAAACACAATCAAAGGACTCCACCTGGTGCACCGCTTGCCATTCGGGATTAACTCGGCTCCAGGCATTTTTCCAAAGAATGATGGTCAACTTATTCTCAAATATGGAGGGAGTGGCAATCCTACTGGATGACATAGTAGTGGCAAGTAGAACGTTCAAAGAACACAAGGACAAACTGTGTCAGGTGCTTCAGCGACTCAGTGATGCGGACCTTCAAGTCAAAATAGCAATGTCATTTTGGAGTCCCAGCAACAACCTTTTTGGGATAGCGAATTGATGCTATTGAGTGATATTCAGAATGCCTCAGAACCTGAGAATACAACACAGTTACAGTCATTTTTAGGGTTGCTGAATTTTTATGAGCGTTTTCTACGCAACAAAACTACTATCCTGGAACCACTTCACCGTCTACTGGACCAACACAGTTAGTGGAACTGGACGCAGGATCATAGGAAAGCCATGGATGCAGCTAAAAGGCTACTAACATCAGCACCGGTCTTGGTTCACTATGATCCAAACGAACCTGCTGGTTTACCTGTGATGCCAGCCCTTATGGAATTGGAGCGGTACTAGCCCACATAATGGAAAATGGGACTGGTGCGCCAATAGCATCTGGGTCTAGGACGATCGTCAAGCCACACGCAACTATTCACAAATAGACAAAGAAGGCTTAGCTCTGGTCTATGGGGTGACAAAGTTTCGACAAAACCTCCTTTGTAGCAAATTTACAGCAGTGACAGATCACAAACCACTTTTAGGACTTTTAGCTGCTGACAAACCCATTCCAGCAGTGGTTTCGTCTCGCATGCTCAGATGGTCATTAATCCTCTCAGCCTACGACTATGACCTGCAGTATCGACCTGACAAGAAAGTGGAGCATGCAGATGCTCTTAGCAGACTATCAGAACCCACTGAAAAAAAAGCTTACCCAGAACCATTGGGCTTTTACTTACTGGATATATCAGATGAAGGACCTATATCTTCATCCCAAGTGGCGTACGAAACAGAAAGCGACAATGTATTGGGCAAAGTTAAAAGATTGATTGAAACTGGGTGGCCAGATTGTAATCCTGGCCCAGACCTAACACCGTTTTGGACGTTACACCAGGAACTGAACACTTCAAGAGGGTGTGTGGTCAGAGTATTTCGAGTCGTCATACCAACATCCTTAGGACCAGCAGCTATACAGCTGCTTCATAGCACCCACCTGGGAATCGTAAACACAAAGTATGCAGCACGCAGTTCAGTGCGGTAGCCAAACATAGACAAATAAGTAGAAGCAACGGTACGAGGCTGCAATACCTGCCAAGAAGTTAAACATAACCCAATCAAGGCTACAACTCATCCTTGGAGCAAATTTACAGCAGTGACAGATCACAAACCACTTTTAGGACTTTTAGCTGCTGACAAACCCATTCCAGCAGTGGTTTCGTCTCGCATGCTCAGATGGTCATTAATCCTCTCAGCCTACGACTATGACCTGCAGTATCGACCTGACAAGAAAGTGGAGCATGCAGATGCTCTTAGCAGACTATCAGAACCCACTGAAAAAAAAGCTTACCCAGAACCATTGGGCTTTTACTTACTGGATATATCAGATGAAGGACCTATATCTTCATCCCAAGTGGCGTACGAAACAGAAAGCGACAATGTATTGGGCAAAGTTAAAAGATTGATTGAAACTGGGTGGCCAGATTGTAATCCTGGCCCAGACCTAACACCGTTTTGGACGTTACACCAGGAACTGAACACTTCAAGAGGGTGTGTGGTCAGAGTATTTCGAGTCGTCATACCAACATCCTTAGGACCAGCAGCTATACAGCTGCTTCATAGCACCCACCTGGGAATCGTAAACACAAAGTATGCAGCACGCAGTTCAGTGCGGTAGCCAAACATAGACAAATAAGTAGAAGCAACGGTACGAGGCTGCAATACCTGCCAAGAAGTTAAACATAACCCAATCAAGGCTACAACTCATCCTTGGCCAAACCCCAGCAAACCATGGTCCAGAATTCACATTGACTTTGCTGGACCAGTGGAAGGACACACACTACTCCTGGTAGTGGACGCATATTCCAAATGGATAGAAGCCACCACAATAAGCTCAATGACAGCCGGATCACTTATTAAGAACATGCGAGAGATTTTCACAAGACACGGCATCCCAGACACACTAGTTATTTATAATGGTACACAGCTAGTGTCTACCGAGTTTGCTGCATTCTTGAGGAAAAAATGGAGTCATACATGTGAAAACACCGCCATTTCACCCTTCAAGTAATGGGCAGGCTGAACGGGCAGCAGAAACTATAAAAAAAACTGCCTAAAAACATGTCAAGGGAGATTGGCATACACGTCTTGCGCGTGTTCTTTTTAGCCACAGAATCACCCCACACGCAGCCACCGGAGTAATTCTGGCAAAATTGCTTATGGGTCGTAAACTACAAACGACTCTATAAGTACTCTATCCGGACCACACCAAACATTACACGGGGAAGGAAAGCAAGAGACAAACAAACACCCTAAGCGACACTTACACCTAGGAGATAAAGTGTGGATTCGGGAATATTCTGCCAACCATCCCAAGTGGACCCAGGGCACAGTGGAAAAATCCTTAGGGGAATGAATTTATGAAGTAACCAACAAGGATGGTTGTAGACAGAGAAGACATGTTGACAAGCTCAGGCAGGCTTCAGAGTCACTCCAGAGAGGCAAGTAGCAATATTCTCAGAGAGAACAGCACACGCCAGTACAGCTAAGGACCAGCCCCCATTGTTGGAACGACACCATGAGATGATACTACAGCGGTAGAAGTCCTGGGAACCTGGACAAACCAGTGGGTAAAACCAACAGGCAACACAAAAACGGGGAAGGCCGTGCAAGGAGCAGCAACAGCAAGCACCCTGTTTACAGCCATTGAACATTTTATTTTTTTATTTATTCAGTGTTTACAGGCCCGGTATCTTACAAACTTTCAATCCGGGCCGTTTTTCCACATAACTTTGACTTTAATTTTACAATTTCAATATTAATTTCCTTCTTAACATTACAACACAGATTTTGGCTCTTAACTTAAATGAAATTTAACTACCCCTAGCTCCATTTGGTCCGCCCCGGGTATATTACGCCACCGGTACCCTCCCCCGCTGGGCCCTTCACAATGCCCGGGATTTCACTCCCGAGTCAGCCAAGCGCCCAGCAGAGGTGGGCATCCCCATATCCACCACCTGGGGAGGCGCCATATCGGAGTTGGTGCCCCGCCTACTTTCTAGCCACCACACTTCCGTTTTCACCCTTCCTTCCACCCTTGGCAGTTGAATTTCCTAATCTACCCCCTACCTAGTTCCCCCATCCCTAATTATCTATTTTAACTACTAACTAAGCTAAACTAAACTCAACTATTCTATTTCCATTTCTGCCGGGGAACTCCATCACCCCGATGGTACCAGAGGGCTGCAGGGCAGCCATTGAACACCAAGCACCCACATCAGCCACTCTACTTGCAACTCAGAGGAAGGATGCATGTTGAGGCCACAAAGGACAAGGTGGCCAAACCCTTGTTATGTTGATTAAAAAGTGCAATTAGTGAGATGGGGAGGAACTGCATAGTTTTTAAAAAAATCGGTATAATTTACCTGTGAGGGTAGGACTGTAGTATATGTACAATGAAAGTCTTGTTTTGAGCCAGAAAGCATTTTAAACAAATGATAAACAACTGAAGTGCGCTGCCACTATGACAAAGACAAACGAGTGTAGCGTCAGTGTTGCGATGTAACGGCCGTGAACTGACCCTATGACATTCGCTGTTATAATGTGACCTCAGTTAACACTCACATACATAACAGATATTCAACATACGCTTCGATGACTCCTGCGGTAATACATGCTCGCAACTTTATCGCATCTTAATAAATCTAACAATAAGTTCCGGGTCTCGTTTCAAAAATGACTTCACCCAGTCATAACCTGAAGTATATTCAAACAATTTTGATACTGTGACACTTTTCTTTGAAGATATGTTCGCACTATCATCCTAAAATCAGTTTTCCCAACTGGAAATCCAAACTAGGACAACTTAATGAGATTATCTACAAATAATGTTTCTTCAACAGCACTGAACACATTTTGACCATCTGGATTATTTGTATGTTTTTTCTCAGATTGTTATTGATAGTACTAATACGAATTTTGTAATGTTGAGCAGCTTTTCTTTGACTCAATTTTCCTGTGCTAATGTCATTTAAACATTGAGCAAGAGTTTCAGCTGAATAATTTGCATAGTTCCTACTCCCAATCACAGTCTTATACACGCGTGGTGGCATTTTTACTTCGCTGCATTCACAGCATCTACACTAGCAAAACATAACTCCAGGAATCATAATTATCTAGCTTAACGTAATGTTTGGCATTAACTTTAAGGAAGGACAAATATTTTGTCAGATACAAATTAAACATAACCTCTAAGAACAGTGGGGGGGACCTGATAAAGTGACCCCAAACTTCACCTCAAAATGACAGTTCAAAAATAAATTTAAAATATTACTTTACATGTAAAACTAATTGATTCTTTTCACACATCCCTGTTTACTGGACAAACTAAGACATATTTTAGTGTACTTACTTAAACTGTAAAGAATCTTGGAAATTATTTAACACATTAAAGTTTGACAGCTTCTGTTTATCATCACAACAATGAAAACATTTTGAAGCACCAACACGTTAAACCTAAAATATTGTAAACTTTTATGTGTTGGTCTTGAGCTGATGCTGTAACCTTATTGTTCACAAATTAAAATGATCCATAGATTTGGAAATATTCAAGTATAATATGAATTTAATATTTTTCCATGTGGTGGGGCAAAGACACCCTTGAAGGGACAAAGTCACCCCAGTTGAGGGTACCTGTCATTCTTCCTTGTCGTGATCACTATCTCTCTCTTCCTTGTATTAAACCTTATTAGTCAATATTGTTTCATCAATTCAAGTTTTAGGTTGAAATTCATTACAAATTTGAGCACTTTTTATTCTTCTTGTGCAGTTCCAAACCTGCCACAACCACTACCACTCGACAGCTAGAACAGAAAAGGCTGTTCTTTACAGTCACGGGCATAGCTGCCAGGTCAAGGCGAACAGCCAGGGAGTGGACCTGCTTCGTTGACATGAACATAAAAAAAAAGCAGTAAAGTGCCTAGCAATATAACTATTTTAACACGCGACGTGAACACAACTCCTATTAATATCGGTTTAGATCCTACCAACTGTACATTCATTAATCTACTATCCCGAACTGAAGGAACATCACAGAATTAATACTAAGTAATTCATATTTTACTATCAATTACATATTATATAATATATATTTAATTAAAAACTTTCGGGTATTATTCAGATTAAATGTGCACAATCATATAATCATTCACATGAAGTTTTTGAATGCATATAAAACTTCAAGAGGTTTTATGAGTTACAACAACTATTAAATTGCTTGGATAGCATTCTGATTTTCTTATAGCCGATATATGTTTAATGTAAACTTCATTGCCATAAAATCTGTGTATGAAATAATTTAAAAGTTGGTTTTGCTCTTCGGTCTGTCAGAAACGCTTAGGTGATTAACACTCGATACCAACACTTAATGGCAAAATTTCACCTTAAGCTTATCGGGTTTAACTTATCTTTGATGGTTCGGTCTACTCCATCAATGGTCTACTCTAGCAGAGTCAAAGATATATGGGTCTGGCTACTCTTTAGTTTCAGTGATCACCCATTGAAGCCAAATGGCGTTAGTATCGTTGCGGAATAGCGCGGCGCGCGCAATTTAAATTTTGAAGAAAAGTTTAAACCTCCAAGTTTACAATTTAATGTTATACAGTAATTATTTTATCCCGAATGTTATAACTAGTGAATAAAAATAATATCCCACATCAAATGATAACATACAAATTACAATTAATCGATTTAAGATATTTAAAATTTGAAATACTGTATTATAAATCACATGGTAATTATTTGTTTTGTAAAATTTGATCATTTAAACATGGCTATAAATTATTATTTAAAAAATATATTGATGTATGAAGGGCCTAAGGCATCAATAAATATTATCATCTAGCTCATTGCATCTGAGGGGATTTTTGATTTAATCCTGATGAGTAGCATTTAAGGTTATTTGTCTGAATACGAAAATTATAATCTTTCCTTCAATAAAGGGATAAGGCAGAATGCAAGAATGAAATAAGCAAACGTGAAGAGTGAATGAGAATTTTGATTTTTGAGTGCATTTGAAAAGGATTGATTCACATTCTAAAGTGTGAGTGGTGTTAATTAGCTATCTTAGAGGGTGAGTTCTTGCAGAAGGCTCAATACCGAGGCCAATCAATATCACTCACCTTACACTTTTACTCATTTCGTTCCTGCATACAGTCTATAAAATTTCAATATATTTTTATTAATTAAAAAATGAGATTTAAACATAGTACTTTGGTACTTCCGTCTTTATAATGGTCCCAGGTTTGTTTCCCGCCTTCAAGTAGACATTTTTCAAATACTATATTTGACTTAAGTACAAAGACAATTATTGATAGTACCTATCATCCCTAAATATTATTTAATTAAATTACTGTAGTAATATTACTTGCAGTAACATATTGATTATTACTACCAACCTGTAGTACAGTCATATTAAGAGAGTTTAAGACCTAAGGATGTGAGCACTTTTAATCTTTTATGAATAATTTAAAACTTTTGTGGCAAGTGCCACTAAAAAATCTAAACGAATAGTGTTACTTTTTTAATGTAATGTTGTCAAATACTTTCGAATGCAAATAATATAATTTTTAGTGTCCATCGGTTCTCCCCATCTTTGTGAGTGTATTGATACAAAAACTATCAAATTTTATAATAATTAACAAAACTAATTGAAATATTTATGGGTAAAGTTTTTGAACATCATCCCCTTCTTAATTAACCTTTCTAACCTTTTATGTGCAAATAAATGTCCTTCGTCTGGATTTTGATTCTAGTGAGATGTCTGAATATTACAAAATCAAATCATATTAAATAAGGCCGAGATATGATTTGCCATTCACTTGCAAGTATAAATGGTAACAGAAATTTCTTAGTGATTTTCTGTTTTAAGAAAATACAGTTTTTATACTTGTACCAGTTCTAGAGAACTATCCCCAATTAAAAAATAAACTTTTTTACTTTGATAGATAAATAATATCTGAAGTCAAGGCAGTAGAAAAATCACTGTTATAATAATTATAAATAAACATACAAGTAGCCAATTACATAGGAGTGGTGTTAAATGATATCTCACAGAAGTTTTTTTTATTGCAAACATTGATCAACCAATGTGTAAATAATTAAGAGAAAAACTAATCTTAAATTATAAAAAGTAATCGCACACTTTCCTTTTGCAAAATTCTTTCATCACTATCTGCTACAATCCACTTTCGTAGAATATCTTTTGGCCAAAAAATCTTTTTCACAAACACTATCATTAGATTTTTTTTTTCTAAAATTCTTTTAACCAGAAATCTTTCTTGCATTTTTTTCTCACAATCATGTCTCTCGAAATTTGAGGGCGTATAAACGTTGACGTCAGTATAAAATAATTTGGAAACTTATTTTAATTTTATTTTTGACATATGAAGCCATTGTGCAGAAGTAAAATCTTTTAAATCTGAACAGCTATTGTTATAAAAGTCACATCTATCCGCAACGATCATGACGCTTTCTCATTTAGTGGCAAATTATGCAACTAAAAAGCTTTATAACCTAATCAACTTTTATAATGGGTATTAATTAGTGTGTCATAGTGGTGTGTATACTATAGTAATCAGTTCGCGTAAAATTGATCCATGCCCCACGGTAATAAGTAATGTGATCTGTGCTCGGTTCTTGTGTATGTTAGATAATACATGTTTTTATCATTTTTCTACCTCGAAACACGCGAAGCCTAAAGGTGTAGAGTTACTATACAAATCATATTTAAAAAACCGAAATAATGGAAAAAAACAAAATTAATTTTATTCCCTGTGTTTCTTGGGTAAGAAGAGGTGTAGCCAAGGCCAATCCTGATATAATCCAGCTGTCTCCAGATGAAATGGAAGGGATTATCAATAGTGCTAAAGAAGATTTACAAGAAGCAGAAGATGGCTTAGATGATTTACAGTCCACTAGCGATACTATTGAAAATAAAGTCAAGTGTGAGTTGGCTAAACAAGAGATGACTATTAATAATAGTACAAATAACCTAGACGTAACAGATTCTGAAATCGTCATAAATGACCAGACAGATGAGTATAATTTTGATAATTATGACGAAGACAATGATAATACCAATTCTCTATTTGGTATTGGCAATATGACTGTATTTGCAAGCAATCATAAGGACCCTTATGTGACAATTGCAGACTCTGAAGATGAAGATAGCGAAGAAGAAGATGACATTATTAAACCAGATGACAACTTGATTGTGGTTGGACATGTTGATGGGGATGCCAGTATTCTAGAGGTTTATGTCTTTAATGAAGAAGAAGATTCACTTTATGTTCACCATGATATAATGCTACCTTCAATTCCCCTGTGCCTGGAGTGGCTAAGTAAAGATTTGGGTTCCAAAACTGAAAGCAATTTGGTTGCGGTTGGTTCTATGGATCCAATCATTGGCATATGGGACTTGGACCTTGTGAATTGTCTAGAACCAGTCTTTGAACTAGGTCAAAAACGTGTGAAAAATAAGAAAACCAAATGCATTGGACATAGAGATGCAGTTTTGGACATAGCTTGGAATGAATCTTTAACACACATGTTGGCAAGTGGTTCTGTAGATCAAACTGTGATATTATGGGACTTGGACACAGGTAAAATGACATCGAGCTTCACTAAATTTCAAGAGAAAGTTCAGACATTACAATGGCATCCTAAAGAAATGTGTGCTTTACTGACTGGTTCCTGTGATGGTTATGCACGTCTGATTGAATGTCGTTCTCAGCAGGCAAAGGAGTGGAAAGTTAGTGGTGAAGTAGAACGTGTTGTTTGGGACCATCATAGTGCATATAGTTTCTTAGTTGGTACAAGCAATGGATATATCGAGTATCTGGATGCACGCGCCAATAAACCCATTTGGAGTACACCTGCTCATGAAAAGGAAGTAACAGGTTTGGTCCTGAGTAGCAAATGTCCTGGATTGTTAATATCAACTGGTAATGAAGGTGTTATTAAGATATGGGATATAGACACATCTGGGCCAGTGTTTATAAGTGAAAAAAAACTCAAGTTGGGAGCACTGCAGTGTCTGGATGCAAACCCAGACCTTCCGTTCATAGTGTGTGCAGGAGGGGACTGTAAGAGTAGTAACTTCCATGTAATGAATCTGGCAAAAGAAGATTCTGCGGTGAGAGAGAGGTTCGCTGCCAGACAGATGGTGGAGCAACCATCTGTTCGGACAAGTACAGAAGACAAAATTGAGGAGGTTATGGAAATAGCTGAGGACACAACTAATGCATTTCAATCACTTTCTCTAGAACATGTATCTCTTGAAACCAGTCATTTAAAAACTAAGGCCAAGAAAAAGAATTATAAAAACAAATAGGCCGATTTTGATACTGTAGGCTAACTTTGATAAATTACCTTAATAAAGAGTTTGAATTATATTGGTTATTTATAATAAAATTATTTTAAAATCCACAATACATTCATTATTATATCTTGTATGTTTTTAAAAAAATCGCAACAAGTGTTTTTAATATTAAAGTAAGCCTAAAACTTTTTTTTTTAATTTACCCTTTCCTAACATAATATAATATCAGTCTTATTGACATATGTCACAACCTAACCTCACACGGACAGCTGTTAAAGTCTTATAGGGCCTACACGTCTATTTTCATATATGGTATAAACATATACATTAGTTAGGCTACACCAGAGAAATAGAGAAAGGTAGAATTGCCTTTGCGTGGAGAGAGAGTGGGAAACCTTTCATGAAAATTAACAGCCTCATTACACCCAAATGGGATTCCAACTCCGTTAATCGGCAACAGTCTAACACAAGGGTGGCAGGTTAGAAAATGTGACCAATGATGTGGGTATTAACTATGTTGAAATTATTACCGTAGACGTTTAGAGTTGAGCTTGGAAACACTCTCTCTTGTTGTAAGTTGTTCAATTAATGTTCAAAAAGAATCAAAGAACTGCCACTATTTTCTGAATACAAAAGTTGCTGTGTTTTCCACACAGTTGAGAGAATAAGGCCTCTATTTAAAATTATTTCTTTAAGACATGCTATTAGTGTTTGGGAACAGGATGTTTTGCTATTGATGGGGAAAGGTTTCACACCTAATGTTTCCAGGAAGAAAAAAGGGGGGCTCTAAGACCTGTATTATAATTAATTAAAGTAGGTAGGCCTATGTTTCAATCCACTTTTTCTTCCTTACAAAGGCCTATTATTTACAGTAAAGCAAATTCATAAATACGCCAGTATTTTTTTATTTTATTAAAATTCTGTTTTTTCCAGAATCAATCAAGTCCATGTGTTTTCCAGATGTGTGGCAAGACTGTCATATAACTTAATATCCGGGTGGGTGTTAAAAAAATAATCAAGCCTTTTAGAAACATTCTGCTGGCTACAACAATACACATTACCTAATCTAACAACCTAACCATAACAGATTAAAATAAAGTATATTTTTGTCGGTTAGTTCTATTCGGTAAGAATGGTTAAATTGAGATTAAACCAATATAAGTCTATTTTTATTAAATAAATTACAACATTTATTTACACTAATATGTTTTTGTGAATATTGTTAAAACTTTTCGGTATTAGTTTACCTTTGATCAATCGTCTACTTTAAAACTTATGTCTGTTGAGCCGGGACCTCTGAAAAAAGCTACATACAAGGCCATGGCAGAAAACAGGCTTGGACAGATAAATACCAACCCTATCCGAAGTGTGACCTTGTGACCAGGGCTTTTGAGTCAAAACACCAAGCCTTCGACTTTTCTATTTTTCTACTGTTCAACTCGACTCCTTCATAAATGGCTAATCTATATTAATTATTAGCCTAATAACAAATTTACTGCAGTAAAATACTCTAATACAGATTACTTCATGGGAAGCTTCTTTGGCATTATGAGTTTATATTTGAATAAATGTGTCAGTCAAACTTACAAATATTAGCCCTAAAAGTAAAAAAGTATTAAATTAAATTATACCTTTATCATAATATGATAAAGGTATAATTTAATTTAATACTTTTATGTTTGTTATAGGTTTTTATTTTGAAGCCAGAGTGAATCAACACATTTTTAACTACTCCGACTCCACCCAAAGCTGCTTCCGTCTCCACAGCCCTGGTAATTACTTTTAAGCCATTAAGAAAGCCAATCTCATTGGGAACTGTCTCCCTCACAAAGTGAGTAGAGGAGATGTTAGGGTCTACAGGTGCCCAATCAATTTTTGGTATCAAACACATTGCCATGAAACTGTTGAAAGTGTAGAATGGGTTAGACTTGTCCAATTTTGTCACTATTAGGCGGGTTCCATTGCATTGGCTTTGTTTGGTCACTTATTTAAGTTCCTAAAGAGCATTATTATACTGACATTTTTTTAGTTTAACATGTGTGTCAGCATACATGAGAGTGTCGGTTTAAAAAACTCTGCTGGATAGTTGTATTTTTTCTGATCATTCTCACAGTTGACTAGAGTTCACACAAATGTAACAATGGACCTCTCCTTAAAAAAAATACTCAATATCTGCTCATTTATATTAAAAACTTGTGAGGCGTATAACCCAAATGGTGTTTAAGACACAGCACTAAAAAACAACTTAAGACATTGCCTAGACCAGTGATGAGCAAACTTTTCAGGGAGTGGGCCAAAAGAAACAAGTCATGCGGGCTAACACAGTTTATTAAAAAGTTAGTGATAATGTAGTGGGCTAACCAGTCCTGGCCCGTGCACACCAAATTTGCTTGAGAAAATCATTTCACAAAATAAAATATACATGGATATCTAATTATATATATATATTAATGTTATAACATAATTTGTTACATACCACACCTTGGGAACATTGCTGAGTAAGAACGGCTCCATCGGAAGAGTTGCACACAGGCCTCCATTAAAATCTAGATTTGACTCCACTAAACTATCTAACGAATTGACTGGATTTCTGCGTGGCTCGTGAGGGTGTATACGTCATGGCCAGGTGCCTATGTGCTGTTCTCAACGTTGAGGGCAATAACTTTCTGGGCATGAGATATCAAATTTGGGAAACTTGATTTCAATAAGGACTTGTAGAATTAAGTTTTGGCACATTGAGAAACAAATGCTTCAATTGTGTTTTACATTGCAATTCATTTAATTCAAGCTGAGTGTCGTGGGTGATTTGCGTATTATTTAATCTATGGACACTTGTCAGTAAGTTATAAAATATAAATAAAAACAAACGAGTTCTAAGTTAATTTTTTTAACACTTTTTAATCGGAATTTAGAATCCTTTCGCGGGCCGCATTGAACATGTTCACGGGCTGTATTTTGCCCATCACTGGCCTAAACACATGGTGGTCATGTTAGAAAAAAATGAAAGTTGGATGACTCAACCTATTTCCAGAGTTTTTGTTAACTATCGAGCAATGTTCCAATATCCCCACTGACATTTCTTTGATATTTTCATTCAAGCTGCGACTGTTTTTCGGTGGTTCTCCATCACCCAATTTCACGAGACACTGTAGTCACTGTTGATTGCCCCCACATTATTGTTGAACTTGCACATTTTAAACCCCATTCTCAGGTGAGAGTATTTAATGCTGACATGGATGATTGCTATCCTATAAACATGCGGAGGAACTGGTAAACATTGCCTGAAGTCAGCTGAGAGTGAGTAATTCTGAATGCACAAATGTTGAATCAGATCTCCATACATTACTATCTTTTTTTATTTTTTGTTTACAAAATACATTCAAAAGTAGTTTTCACTTTGTGACTTGGTTTGAAATACTTAGGAAATAACACTTAATACCAACACACATCCAATTCATTCATAAAATCACACCCATTTGCAAAAAATAAAAATTATGAAACAACTTAATAAGATTTAACAAGATCATACTTGTAATAATTAATAAGTTTCTAAGTGAAAGAAGATAAAGAAAATATTGCAAATGATCATTAATTTAAATAACTAGAATTGTCTAAATATTTTAATCACCCCAAACAGACCAAATCAAGTCCCCCCTTCCCCCACTTTTCAGCCAATAAAAAAAAAAGAACAAAGTAAGTTGGTTTTCTTACTCATATCTTGGTAAGTAGCTTTACTTGTGTTTCTATCCAACCAAGAAAACCCATTTCATGGTACTCTCATTTATATTTTATTAATACCTGTAGTCTAGAAAACTGAGACTAATGGCTGAAGGTTTTTTTGTGGTGACATGACACCTATCTGCAGAAGTTGGCATCATCTTCGCCAAAAAATGGTGCTTAGTCTGTATGACTCGATTTCGGTCCGACACCATGGAGTTTTTATAAATATTGTACAAAAGTGGAATTTCCTAAATGATTTCCCACTCTACTTACAAGTAAATGAGAGTACTTTTTCTCCAAATTCTAGCATCTCATTCTAACCCCCTTACTGTATAAATGGAGGTATTCTGGATGTTTCTTAAGATGTGATGCACACGCAAAAAAAGGTGCCTAATAAAATGAAGGGATTTTTAACTTTTAGTTAATGATTTGCTTAAAAATAACCCAATGACTAAATGATAGAAATTTATGAAAAAGGGGGGAAAATATTTTACTTCACCAAATTATTACCACAATGTCAAACAGTTTTTGATAATGGTTTAGTGGTTTTTTCTCTCTTATCTCCCCCCTTTATTTATTAAGTAATTAATGATGAAATATAAAAACTTTCTTTTTCAATGTGTGTGTGACTTTCTTTCAACAGCTTTCACAGTAAATAAAGAAAGAAAGATGTTACGTCTATAGTTCCTATTCTTTCTCTCCTGTCTTCACCCATCAATCTAATTTCTTGTCTTTTCTCCCTCTTCCTGTTTCTTAGCTGGCTATATAACACCTTCTTACATCCTTCCATGTCCGGTTCAAGCATATCTGTCCATTTATGCATCCAATCCTTTCTGGCTTCACGTACTACTCTCTTTGCTCTTTTATTCTTTTGTTCCCTCATTCCCATTCTTAAAATACCTTTTGAATGCTTTCTTCTTCTTCTTCTTCACTGCTTCCTTCACCCTGTCATCCCACCTGGGTGTCTCCTTACACTTCCTCTTATCCCCCCACATACCTCCTTTGTAGCTCCCATCACACTTTTCTAACATTTCCCATTCTACCTCTACACTTTGCAACTCATTATTGCACATTAAGCTTTTACCTTTCTTAGTTAAAGCTCTTTCCTCTTCATTTTTTAGCCTCCACGCCTTTATTCTTCTTTCTTGTCTTGCTACCTTAAGAAAAACAGTTGATTTTTGATATTCTGCAAAGCACAAACTAGAATTTAGGTTAATGTTTTAATGCTTGCAGTTTAAATTAAAAAGAGAAAAATAAAAGAAAAAATTGTAGGTGCATCCAATAATAATTTTAAGGATGTTAATGGCTGTTTTGACACACTGTTTTTGTGTTTCATGAAATTAGAGAAGACGATGTAAAGTTTTTTATTTAATTCATGTTTAAAAAAATAGTGTTTAATTAACGTTATTCATTCAAATGAACCTTTTATTGACATATTTTTTGAGACAGTGCCTTTAAGTGATAAGAGGTTAGGCCACTTTCTACTAATAAAAGACAATCAAATTAAGATGTTATATACTATTGCATTATATTATTATTATTATTAGCACCGCGTCTTACTACCCGTTCGGGTTATACGCACTATTGCATTATAAACCGCTGTATTTTATTTATGAACTGTGCACTGTGCGCTATACACTATTTACTATTTGCACTATGCATGAATATAAACCCTGCTCTCTTATACCAAATGTTTGCCACTTTAATTTTATTTCTTGCACATAAATCCAAAAGCCTTCTAACTCCCTCTCCCCATCCTTCTTTCCTAACAACTCCTAAAATCCTCTTCTTTTTTCCTACCTTTGTGTTTAAGATACCCCATTATTACCTTTCCCTAGTTTCTCATATGTCCTTTTCTTCTGCTGGGCACCCTACTTGTATCACCTCTATCTGTTACTATCCTGTCAGTCGTCCATACAACCTACGCCTGCAGCCCTTCTCTCACCACAAAGTCTACTCTGTTTATTCTCCCTTCATCATTTCCTATTCAATGCAAAAGGTAGCTTTTCCTTAATTCCCTTATGCCGCTCCCTCTCCACTTGGTCTCACTAGGCCCAGGACATCCTATCTCCTCCTCCCTTCCGGTCAATGTGTTAATGTTCAGAGTCCCTATTGGTAGCTTATGGCTGGCAACAATTTTTCCAATCTGGCATTTTACTTTATTTGCTCGATTGCTTTGATTGGTTTTGGCAGCGCATTTCCAAGGTTTGTTCCTGATGCTCAAAATTCAAGCATGATTCCCAGTTTTACCAATGAGTGGCCACCCTTTAGTACCAACACAGGGTTTATAGCAGGGAAGAGGAAACTTTTATTCTGAGGGATGGACTGAAAACACCAATGAATCGTACATTTAAAGACTGTTAATAAGATAAGTGTTTGTGTGTACCCCTATATTGTGTACAAACATGGACTTCATATTCATAATCACTGGAATATTCAAATTATGTCAGATCACACATCTTATATACGTGGAGAAAATAGTCAAAGCATTTTTAGAAAAAAAAATATCTTTTAAGTTGTGTGTGTTAATTCTTTTACAGTTCCTTTTTAGTAAACAATACTAATGTGTAAAGGTATAAGAAGGCCATAAAAATAGTTTTGCAAATTGGAAATGAATCAAGGGCTGGAGTTGCCCCATCCTTGTATAGAGATTTGAAATATCTAATTCTCTATTTTGTTTTAAAGCGTGAATTTAATTATTTGTTCTAAATATGCACAATCGATAAAAAAATATTAAGAATTATATATATAATTTTAAATTTATAGATTCCTTGGGTTAAGTCAAATGATAAATAGAAATGTATTTTATATAAAGTTTTTTTAACTTATATTATTTACTTCATGACATGTACCTAGAATAAATAACACTTCTAAAAGCTAGGTTAATATTCAGAAGTGGTGGGATAGGATTCCAATAGAAATTAAAACACAACAATTATTTTAAACTAATGACAAAAAGATGGTACAATTTAATTTGTATGGTTACTCAATAAACATTACATACATCCATTGCTTTCACCACATTCTTCCTTACACAAATAATAGACCAAGAAAACTAGAAACTTTGGGCCGCCATATCACTTGCATCAATACCTAACATGGCCAGGTCCAAATCGTCACTAGACGATTTTGGTTTACTCTCCACTTTCTTGGCCTGCACTTCTATCTTATCTTGTTTTTCTATTATAACAGGCCGTTTCTTCTTTTTTGTGTATCCACGAGGTGAACGTGGGCCCCTCCCTTTATCATGCATGCCTGGTGGACCATGCATTTGAGGTGGCCCCATCATATCAGGTGGGCCATGCCATGGACCCGAACCTTGTGGACCCATCATATCATACATACCTTCCATATCTGAGTGCCCCATTGGGGGTCCATGCATGGGACCACGTGGGTCCATGCCATGCATATCAGGCCCAGGACCGTGCATAGGACCGCGCGGGTCCACGCCATGCATATCAGGCCCAGGACCGTGCATAGGACCGCGCGGGTCTATGCCATGCCTATCAGGCCCAGGACCATGCATGGGACCACGTGGGTCCATGCCATGCCGATCAGGCCCAGGACCATGCATGGGACCACGTGGGTCCATGCCATGCATATCAGGCCCAGGACCATGCATTGGACCAAGTGGGTTCATGCCATGCATATCAGGCCCAGGTCCATGCATGGGACCATGGGGGTTCATGCCATGCATATCAGGCCCAGGTCCATGCATCGGACCCATTCCATGAATGTCTGGCCCTGGCCCATGCATGGGTCCTGGGGGCCCCATATTATGCATGGGTCCTGGGGGTCCCATATTATGCATGGGTCCCATTCCGTGCATGTCTGGTCCAGGGCCAAATGGGCCCATTCCATGCATTTGTGCTCCAGGAGTCATCAACAGTGGACCTCGAGGAGGTCCGAAGCCTTTCATGATTTGCTGTTGAGCTTGCATTACATTTGTGCCAGGGTTCATAACCTTGGCTTGAGATTCCACAGTTTGCCACTCTCCTATCATTGTGGTATCAGGTTCCATGGACTGGTTAGTTGTCTGCCATTGAACTGTGCCACCACTCATGGGTGCCGAGCTCTGATTCGCAGTTTGCCACTGACTCACGCTCATAGTAGATGGATTTGAGCCTGGAATTACAGGCTGCCATTCACCAACTCCACTTTCCAGGGGTTCAGTTCCCTCTTTTGTAGACATGTTGGAATCCATTGGTGCTTGTCCTGGGTACAATATGTTTAGAGCTTCTTGGAAGTCTTTAGGTAGAATTTTACTACTGGACTGCTCCAATGGTTTCTCTTCTATAGTTTTTTCCAGTGCTTCAGTTTTGTCAGAGTCATTGGTTATTTTTTTCTTTATCTTTTTCTTTTTTGTTGTTGGAGTTACCAAATTTGTGATAGATTCCGCCGAGTCAATAGTGTCCTTGACAATAGGCAACTGCTGAAAGGTTAACCCAAATGATTGTTTTGAGATTTCCACACCCTTCATGTCATTAGATTGCACTAAAGAGCGGGATAATAAGTTTTGTGTGGGTGGTGGGGGAGGTTCTGGTATGTCTAACACTTCTTTAGCATTCTCCTGGTTTGACTCAGACTTAATTTCCACTGCAGGTTTCTTCTTTGTCTGCATATGTTTCAGAATAGGCATTCGTCCAATGAATGGAAGCTTTGATTTAGTCAGGGTCATTATAGGCGGTTTCTTAACCTTCTTTGCAGCTGATTCAGCTGCTTGTTTCTCAAACTGTGTTTCCTCATCATTTTCATCTTCTTGATCCTGAACACCAGCTTTAGTTTCCACTGCTGTTTCTTCAATTTTTTTCCCCTCCTCCACTTCTGATACCTTCTGAACAACCTTTTTCTCGAGAGACTTTAACTCTGGTTCCTCCTTTGATCTAATTGGTGTTCCTTTGTCACTCTTATTGCTTGTGGAACTATCTCGTCTAGGTGGAGTTTTGTCCCTGCTTAGAGGGTCAAACCTTGAAGATCTACTACCACGTCGATCTGATCGGGATGTCTTATTGCGGTCCTGGGAGTCCCAGCGAGACCTATCATCCCTTCTTCGCCCCCCTTGATTTGTTGGTGACCTGAATCCTCTGCGGGAATCATAGTGATCCTTGTCATATTGGTGTCCGTCCCTATATTTGTCATCCTTGTTGTATTTGTCAGCCTCTTGCCTCTGTTTCACACGATCTTTTAAGTTGCTGATCATCTTTTTATCTCCTTCGGATACTTCTTGTTTGCTGTCTGACATCCACTCCTTCAGCATCTTGTCATCAACAGAGGTTATTTTAGGCATCGGCAGTTTAATTGGAGGTTTTGCTTCATTTGTCTCTTGCTTGGTTGTGGTTTTACCTTCTTCCTTTTCAGGAGAATCCCACTTGCTGCGGGGCATTTTGACAATAGGTTCTGGTACCTTCTGGATAGTTTGCTCTTTCTGTGTGTTCTGCTCTTTCTGAGTAAATTGAGTCTTCTGTATGCTCTGCTCTTTTTGTGTGTTTGGCTCCTTCTGGGTGCTCTGCTTTGCTTTGTTTCTCATAGTAACATGGATACTACGGGATTTCTCTGCGAGTTTATCTTTAGGAATGAACTCTTCCTCACCCCCGCTACTTGAAGAACTGGAAGAACTAGAGCTGGAGCTGCTACTAGACGAGCTGCTATCAGAAGAAGCTTTTGCGTGCTTCTTCTTACGTTTCTTTTTCTTTTGGCTCTTCTTCTTATCTTTCTCGGTAGCTATAAGTTTCTTGTCCTTTTTATGGAGTTTCTCAACTTTGGGTTTGACCTAGAAAAAGTTGAAAAAACAGTGTCTACACTAAGCATGAATATTTATGAAGGGTGTGAGAAAATTTGAATGATTATGAATCTTAAATGACAAACTATATATGTTTAAAATTTGAATATTGAATTCTAAATTTGGAAAAAAAAAAAAAAA